>JAKSZT010054196.1:803101-831189 GCA_026826555.1 Tolypeutes matacus
CCCGCGCGCCGGGGCTCTGGGGGGGGGTCCTGGGGCCTCTGGGCCGAGGGACCCGCGCGTTGGGGGTCTGGGGGGGTCCTGGGGACTTCGGGCCGAGGGACCCGCGCGCCGGGGCTCTGGGGGACCCTGAGGGGCTCTGGGCGGAGGGACCTGCGCGTTGGGGGTCTGGGCGGGTCCTGGGGGCTCTGGGTCGAAGGACCCACGCGTTGGGGGTCTGGAGGGGTTCTGGGGGCCCCGCGCGCCGGGGCTCTGGGGTCCCTGAGGGGCTCTGGGTCGAGGGACCCACGCGTTGGGGGTCTGGAGGGGTTCTGGGGGCCCCGCGCACCGGGGCTCTGGAGGACCCTGAGGGGCTCTGGGCTGAGGGACCCGCATGCCGGGGATCTGGGGGGACCCTGGGGGACTCAGGGCCCGAGGGATCCTCATGCCAGGGGTCTGGGCGGGTCCTGGGGGCTCCAGGCCCGAGGGACCCACGTGCCGAGGATCTGGGGGACCCTGGGGGGGCTCCAGGCCCAAGGGATCCTCATGCCGGGGGTCTGGGCGTATCCTGGAGGCTCCAGGCCTGATGGACCCGCATTCTGGGGGTCTGTAGGGGTCCTGGGGGCTCCAGGCCCGAGGGTCCTGCACGCCAGGGATCTGGAGGGACCCTGGGGGGCTCCGGGCCCAAGGGACCTGTGCACCAGGGGTCTGGGGGGACCCTGGGCCGGAGGGACCCGCACTCTGGGTGTCTGGTGCTCCTGAGTCCGAGAGATCAGCTATTGGCAAGGCGTAGGGTTTGAGGGACCTGGGGACTGAGGGGCGCTTGATCTGAGGACTCCAGTATTTGGGGAGGGGGCATTCCAGGCTGAAGACCTGGGCGGGAGGGGTTTGTCTGGAAGCCACCTTTTGAGGGGCTGGGGTTAAGGACCATGTCCGAGGCAGGCTGAAGATGAGGGAGGAGGCAGGGATGGAGAAGAATTGGGGGGTCAAAGTGGAGGCCAGCTGGGGACCCCGTCTGAGGGATTGAGGGGCTGTGCTAAGGAAGGCCGGGTATGGCAATGGGGCTGGGGGGCTCTGTCCCCAAGGTCTCTGGGGATGAGAGACTGGAGGACTGATTAAAACTCGTCAGGGGGACCCTGGGGCCTGGGCCCCTATGGAGACCCCGCTCCCCAGTGGAGGAAGCTGAATAAGCTGGAAACCAGCCCGAGCCTAAGGGGGCTCAAGCCCGAAAGGGAGTCTGTATGAGGTAAAGGGGCTGCTGGCCCAAGGGGGCTTTGGGGTTCCCCTCTGGAGGAAACTGGGGTCTGAAAGAGCCAGACGATCTGAGGGGTCCGCTGCGTCTGAGGGCCAAGGTTAGCATTCTATGCTGGATAGGGCTGAAAGAATTTGGGGGGTAGGGGAATGAGGACGAGGTCCAGACAGCAGAGAGAAGGGCAGTTGTAGGATGAGGCTGAAGGTCCAGCAGAAACAACGAGAAGGGGAGGCTGCCTGTGGGATGGCTGGAGGCTTTGCCCAGTTCCCTGTGTTTGGGTGGAAGTGGGCAGGAGGGCCGCACACAGAGCTAGGGTTCGGGGGGGGGGGCACAGGGTGCCAGGAGGTGGCGCAGGGGTCGCTGACCAGGCGGGCAGCCCTAAGAGCAGACGGCTGGCGATGCCAGAGCTGGTGCCACCTCTCGGGTGGCAGGGCGTGTCCTGGGTGGGGCAAGAGCAAAAGCAGGGCCTGGAAGGCATGCTGGGGTGCGACTCGGGTCGACTGAGTTTGGGGATGCTGCCGTGGGAGGTTGGGATGGCTCCATCTGGCCCAGGGGCCAAGGACTTTGAAAAAGTAGTCCAGAGGAGAGGTGGAAGAGAAGGTGCTGGGCGAGTGGGGCGGGGAAGATTCTAGCAGCCACTGAGGAGTTGGAGAGGTAGTTGGGACCAGGGAATCCCACTCTAACTTGATTTGCTCGTGTTTATTTTCTGGGGGGGAGACCAGAGTGATGGAACTTCACGGCCGCTTCCATCCCCTTCCCAGCTCCCGTCTTTCCAGAGCGCTTAGCTTCTCCCTCTCCCCCTTCTCCAGCGGGCTCTCCAAGCACCTGATTGGAAGTGAAGGGGCTGCTAGCCTCCTGCGGGGAGGTGACTGACAGCTGCCGGAGCCCGTGGGCCTGTGGGGCGAGGGTGGGACTTCCTGGATGCCGAGGGCCCGGCTCCTGCAGCCCACCCCCCACCCCCTGCATCCTTGGGGCTGCCAGCTGCGGCCTGAGCCAGTGCATCCTCTGGGGGGCCACCCGCGGTCCCCTCTTTGCGGGAGGGGGTCCACAGAGAGGGTTCTGGGAGTTCATGGAGGCTGAGCTCGGCCCCACCCCCCTGGTGGCTTCAGAGGACTGTATCTGGCTTTGCTCAGGTGAAGCACCTGCTTTGGGGGGGGGGGCAGCTCTCTTCTTGAGGGAGAGAGACCACCCTTGGGGGGTGTCGGGGGAGGAAGCAGCAGGGAAGGCACAGAGGAATCCTGCGTTGAAGGTGATGCGGCTTCCCTTCTCCCAGCATGCTTTTCCCCAAGTAACTTGGCGGTTTTCTTGGTGATTTCTTGGGTGGGTGGGTGGACCTTCCTCCTCGCCCCACTCCCGGGTCGCCCCCTGAGCGACCTGGCTGGCCTCTCCCCGCAGATCGACGACATCGCCGACGGGGCCGTGAAGCCCCCACCCAACAAATACCCCATCTTCTTCTTCGGTACGCATGAAACGTAAGTGTCCCCTCTTGGGCTTGCTGTCCCCCGCCCGCCCCGGTGCCTCCCGGGTGGCCTGGCTCACCGGGGTCTGCCCTGTGGCTCCTTTCTCCAGAGCCTTCTTGGGGCCCAAGGACCTGTTTCCCTACGACAAGTGCAAGGACAAGTACGGGAAGCCCAACAAGAGGAAAGGCTTCAACGAGGGGCTGTGGGAGATCCAGAACAACCCGCACGCCAGCTACAGCGCTCCTCCGGTGAGTGCCCTGCGGCAGGGAGTCGGCCCGGTGTGCGCTCCGGGCTGGGGGCCCCTCACGGTTGTCACAGCACGTCCCCTGGGGACAGAGTCGCCCCTGGCTGGGAACTGCTGCGCAAGGATTAGTTGGAATTTATAAGAGAGTAGTATTACAGCTTCTATAAAACCTTGTGTTTTCTAAGGAAAATATAGTTGTTTTATTTCCTTCCGATAAAACTCCCACCCACATTACCACCCGAGTTTGGCCTCTGAAAAAGGCAGTAGTTTTCAGACGGGAATGTTTCGGATGGGACAGAAAAAAAATGCCAAGAATCGTAGTGACGGCATCAGGGTGGCCAGTCAGGGTCTGGAGATACTCTGATAGAGAGCTGGGGCCGGGTGAGAGGCGTGGCTCGCTGGGGGCGTCTCAGGGCGACATACGATGTCCTGGCTCTGCTCTAACCCCTGCTTTGGGGGTTTATGGAGGAGGGGCGGAGGTGGGAGTGTGGGCGTAGCTGCAGGGAGGCCGAGGGAGCTGCCCGCAGCTTGGGGGAGGAAAGCAGGTGTCGGCAGGGGTCCTGCCCAGCCTTTGGATTTTGTGACGGGGGTCTCGAGATGGTCTGGGCGTGCGACGTCTTCCTCTCAGGCCGGCTGCGTGGGCTTGCAAATGTGCCCCCACTTAGCCGGCAGATGCTCCCAGGTTGACAGCCGTCGCCTGCTGAGTGCTGTGCTGGGGAGCAGGACTCCTAGAAGAATCAAAGTCCTTGCCTTCCGGGACCTTCCGGAGGCTCACCATCCAGAATTCAGAATTCAGTTGTCAGGGGGTCTCCTGGGCACCCCTTTGCAAGGGGTGAGGGCGCCTGTCTGTTGCACTCCGTGCTGGCTTTTAACTTCTAAGTCCTGTGAGCTGCTTCCTGGCCTCACGCCAGGTTCTGCTGGGCCACCGCTTGGACACACAGGTCAGGAGGTCTCGGGGTAGTGGAGTTTCACGGGACCCTTCTCTGTCCCCAGCTCAGGTTCTCCCCAGTGGCATCCTAAGCAGGTTACCTCGTGGTGAGTCATCCCTCCATTTAATATTTATTGGACACTCACCGTTGCTAAGTACGGCATGGACACCTGCCCTCGAGGAAACGAACCTCAAAAACAGTGCGGCCTTGGGGAGCGGGTGTAGCTCGGTGGTTGAGTTCCTGCTTCCCACGTACGAGGTCCCGGGTTCAAGTCCTGGTACCTCCTTAAAAATACAAAACAAACACCAGTGCACCCAGCACAGATGCCCCAAGTTGAGAAGTAGTTATAAACTTCGGAGCTGACTGCTGCCGTCGGGTTCCCTAACCTGGCCACGCTTCCAAATGGACCATTTGTTTAAAATACGCGTCCCAGGCCACACACCTGGAGACCTGTGCCCCCTGCCCCAAGCATCTTTCTAGATGCTTCTGATGCAGCCATACCCCATTGCTTTGTGGGTAACCAAGCAGCCTCTCTTTGTGTCTCTTTTCATCCGTAACTTTTTTATTTCATTTTCACCTTTTGAGTAGGAACACAGGCTCATGATAGAAAACGTCCCAAAAGGGCGTACATGTGACAAGCCAGTCCCCCTTGCTGTCCCGCCTTCCATCCTTTCTGCTTTGTGCACCTCCCAAGGTAGCCACAGCAGCTGGTTTCTCATAGACCCTTCCAAGAGGTTTTGCTCGCAGGAAAGCATATACCCCTTTTTCTGGACGCATAGGATTCTGTGCTCTGCTTGGCGATTGACCCGTGTTGACACACAGAGAGCACGTTCCTTCTTTTCAGCCACCTTGACGCACGGGCCGCTCCGGGAGGTGGTCCTGGCTCACATGCCCGCCAGCCACCAATGGGCAGGCCGCTTCCCCGTTCCCGCGCCACCCTGCTGGGAGGAAACCGTATCTGCGTGTGGTTTTGGCTACACCGTCTTTTAGGCCCCACAGTTGTCGGTCGAGTCGGCTGGGCAGGTGCCATTTTTGGTCCCATTTTACAGACAAGCAGACTGAGGCCCAGAGGGTTTGTGCAACTGCCCGAAGGGATCCAGGTGGACCCTTGGGCCTCTTAGGCCCAGACCGGGGTTTCTCCACATTGGCCAGTTGGTGTTTGGGGCCCAGTAGTTCTCTGGGGGGTGGGGGGCTGACCTGTGCGGTCTCTGATGCCTGCACGCCAGCTACCAGCCATGCCTCCCAAAACGTCTCCAGACATTGCCAAGGAGCTCCTGAGGGACGCAGTCGCCCCAGGCTGAGAGCCACCAGCCTAGAAGGAGCCACCCGTGCAGCCCAAGGTAGTGGAAGAAGAGGTCAAAGGACCCATCCAGGGTCCTCAGGCCCCTGAGCAAGGCCTCCAGGCTCCCACGGGTGAGCTGTCCACGAGCCGTGGGCCGTGGTGTTGGGGCGGTGGGTGTGGGCAGGCCTGGGGTCGCACCCCATGGGAGGAGGGCCTGGGGAGTAAGCGCTGCACTGGCAGCCTGGCTTTGTGGGTGGGCGGCCCTGGGTTCAAGTCCTGCCTCTACCAAGAGCTAGCCGTGGCCATGAACCTCAGGAATCCACATCCCTTCTCCGCACCCCAGTTTCTTCTCGCAGGGTCGCTGGGAGGCCCCTTGAGAAGATGCACTCCGGGCTCCCGGCAGCAGGATGCGTGGTGGACAGTGGTGGTGGGATTTGGGAACGAGGAGGCAAGGCCGGCTTTCACCTCCTCTTCCCGCCATAGTCACCCTTCAGAGCCGTTAAGGCAGTGATAGAAAGAAGCTGTTTATCACACTTACCAAACCACCGGGTCTTGGGATAGTTTGACATCGGCTGCCTCTCGGCCTTCTCTTTCCGGCTTCTTCTCCGTGCGTCCCACGTTTATGTCAACCAGACCTCTCGGTATGGGCTCGGTTTCTCTAAACCCTTCGCTGGAGGCCGTCAGATCCCAATGAACTGGCCTCAGGAGACCCAGAGTTCCAGCCCTGGCTTTATCCAGAAGCACATTGGAGACTGTTTTCCCCAGTCGAGGCGGGAGCTCTCTTCCAGGAGGCTTCCCCGGGCCATCGAGGCACCGTCGGTCCTGTCGGGCAGGTGCCTGGCAGGGTCCAGGAAGGCTTTGGAAGGGCTTGGCTGTGTCCCGAGGCCCAGGCTTGCAGGCGGAGGCCGCCCTGGGTTTGCCTCTTGATCCATCCTTTGTTAGCTGTGTCCTCTTGAGCTGCTCCTTAACTGCTCTGAAAACTGAGGCTGGCAGTCCCCACCCAGTGCACGGGGAGCGAGGCCGTGGCTGGGGCGTGGCGGTTCCCTCCTAAGCAGCGGTAGCCCGGAGTGTTATTTTAGCAGCCCTGCTCTAGGGCAGCCACTTGGTTGCCTCCTCTGGGCTGCAGTCGCCCCCGTGAAAACCGGAGGAGGAGCTCGCTCTCTGTCTACCTGTGATGCTCCAGAGAGAATAATAGCTGCACGCGCCGCTCTCTGGAGCACAGGTGTGATGGAAACCTGCCGCGAAAGCGTTATTATTCTCTCCTCGCGTTTTAGATTTGGGGCTCAGCCTACTTAATCTGACCCGTTTGAATCTTGTCAGAAATTACGCAGGTGGGGTGCTTGGCCGCAGCGACACGAGGGAGACGGGCGTGTTCAGGGCTGGCCGCGGGGTCTCGTTTTCGTCTGTCCAGTCGGGACCGGCAGCCTGGGCACGTGTGGACGCAGCCTAGCCGTGGGAGAAGAATCCAGAGATTCAGGAAAGAGCGGAGGGAGCGGGGAAGCAAGGAAGGGCCGAGGTCCCCTTCCCCCGCCTGGGCTCGCCGTCCCTGGCAGGTGGATGCCCAGCGCTGTGGTCCCGCACACCCAGCTCCCGCTCCTGCTGGGTGTTGGCTCTGGGCGTGCTGCCCCCGGAACGGATGCTGCTCCTCCCTCCCGGCCACCCGGCTGTGGAACCTCAGCCCCAGGCTTCTCGATCCTGGTCGTGAGTCCCGTCCACGCGGTCTCTGAAACTTCTCATGTGTTGCCTCAGTTTCCTTGGGCTGCCACCACAAAGCTCCACAAGCTGGGAGCTTAAAGCAGTGGAAATGGCCTCTCTCCCGGTTCCAGGGGCTGCAGGTCTCCGGTCAAGGTGGCCGTAGGGCCTGAGACCTGCCGGGGAGGCTCTTTCCTGGCCTCTTCCGGCTGCCGGTGGCTTCCGTGGCACTCCTTGGCTTGTGGCCGCATCCCTCCTGGCTCTGCTGTCCTGTGGCCTTCTCCTGTCTCCAGGGCCTCTCCAGCCTGACTTGAAGACATCGGCCAAATTAGCTCCCGTTTCCAGGCACCGGGACTTAGACAGCGTTTCCTTTTGGAGGACTCGGGCCAAGCCCCAGCACATCTCTTCATGTCCTCTTCACCCCCCTTGCTCGCTTCTTGGCCCACTTCGATCCATTCCGCCCTGACCGTAACACATGAAGAGAATGTGGCTTTTCAAAATCAATCTCTCAGAGCTCTTTTAAGTATGAGTTACTTAGGAGGTAAATAACGGGACACCGCTCGGTGAGATTTTACACGCAGACTTGGCTCGCTGGGGAGCGGGAGCGGCAGCCCGTGCTCCGTGCTAACGGTTTTACGCGTCTGCCCTCCGTTAGCCTGGGCTCCTGAGGCAGGGACCGCGTCGCCCTGATCTCTGTAGGCCCAGCGCCCAGCGCAGGCCTGGGCTCGTCGCAGGCCTTCCCTGATGCTCACTGGACGAGCGCGTGACGGCTGGAAGCAGCTGGGTCTCACACATCCTCCCCCACGAACAGAACATCCGGAACAAGTTCAAAGGAGGGACCCGAGGAAGCCCTGTTGCCTGCCTCGATCGCCCCGTCTGCCAGCCCCGTCTAAGCCTCGCTGAATCCCTGCGTGGTGGGCTCCCCCAGCCCTCCATCCTGACCCGCTGCCAGCCTCTGCTGCTCGCCGCCCCGGCTGCTCTGCCCCTTTTCGGGTCCTAAGGGCCCTCTTTTTTTTTTTTTTTTTTTTTTTTTTAATTTTTTTTTTTAAGGGTTTCTTTCTTTCTCTCCCCCTCGTCGTTTGCGCTCGGTGTCTGTTCTCTGTGTCTCCTCGTCTTTTTTTTTAAAGGAGGCACCGGGCACCGAACCCAGGACCTCCCATGTGGGAGGGAGGCACCCAATTGCCTGAGCTACATCTGGTTCCTGCTTGTTGTGTTTCTCGTGTCTCCTCATTGTGTCATCTTGTAACGTCAGCTCACTGTGCCAGCCTGTTGTGTCAGCTCGCTGTTTTGCTCGTCTTTTTTTTGTAAAGATTTGTTTTATTTATTTATTCCCCACCCCCCCTTGCTGCTTGTGCTTGCTGTCTGCTCTTTGTGTCCATTCGCTGCACGTTTTTCCGTGTCTGCTTGTCTCCCTTTGTTGCATCATTTTGCTGCGCTAGCTCTCTGCCAGTGCAGGCCGTCAGCTCTCCGCAGGCGCAGGCCAGCTCGCCTTCACCAGGAGGCCCCGGGAAACAAACCTGGGGCCTCCCATATGGTAGACGGGAGCCCAGTCACTTGAGCCACATCCGCTTCCCCTTGCTCGTCTTCTTTAGGAGGCACTGGGAACTGAACCCAGGGCCTCCCGTGTGGTAGGCGGGCACCGAACTGCTTAAGCCACATCTGCTTGCCCCTCAGAGACTGCTGTGCATGCCGTCCCTGCTCTCTAGGCTATGCTGATCCCCTGCCCTTTGTGTGCCTGGGATGGGCGCCTCTCGCGCCAAAATGCCGCACCCTCTGAGGATCCTCCCCCACGTCCTGCTGCGAGTTACTCCCTCCGCTTTGCGTCTCTTCCTTCCACCGCAATTCCCTCCCGCCTGGCCCCACGACCTGTATTTCTATTCTTGTTTAACCTGGGTGCTCTCTTTCCCGCTACACTGTAAGCTCCCCGCGGACGGGGGCCGTGCCTCCTTCACGTCTGCATACGCTGCCCACCTGGCGCAGGGCCTGGCACCCAGCGGCTGCCCGGGAAATGCCGCCGAGCGTGTAGATGGGCCCGGTCACAGGCCTGGCACACAGGAAGCGCCATTCAGCGCGTGCTGGTTTTCTGGCCGCCCGCAAAGGGCGCTTTGGGTGCAGCAGAACTCTCACCCCAGGTCTGCCGCCCCCTCGTTGTGAGAATAATAATAAAAGCAAGCGTGCGTTGATCTCTTGCCGTAGTTTAGGCAGTGTCCTAATTCCTTCACATCCTGCCTCCGCTGCGCCCTCGCCGCAGCTCTCTGAGGTCAAGCTGTGCTCTGCCCATTGTGCAGAGGTGGAAAGGGAGGCCCGGGGAGGCTGAAGCTGCTTGTCCCTGGTCCCGGCTCACAGGTGGCCAAGCCGGGCCGGCCGCCTGGCCCCGGCCCCCACCACGCGCAAGTCCGCCTCGCCCTTCGGCCTCGGCTCGTGGGCCTCCCTGGGCCTCCGTCCCCCCTCGTAAGGCCACGAGGCCGCACCTGGAGGTCCGAGAGCCCCCTGCTGGGGCTGGGCTCCGCGTCGCCGCCCGGGCCTGCGGTCACGCGCTGTCTCTGCCCCTCAGCCGGTGAGCTCCTCGGACAGCGAGGCCCCCGAAGCCGACCCGGCGGGTGGCAGCGACGCCGACGAGGACGACGACCGGGGGCTCATGGCCGTCACAGCCGTGACTGCCGCGGCCGCCAGCGACAGGGTGGAGAGCGACTCGGACTCGGACAAGAGCAGCGGCCGCAGCGGCCCCAAGCGAAAGGCGCCGGCACTGAAGGTAGGAGGCCAGGCAGGCCTGGGCCAGCGGGCCTGTGTGGGGGCGCCTGGGGCCCTGCCCCTCACCCCCGAGTCTTGCCCAGCAGCCCTCCCCTCCCTCTCTTGCCTTTTTTTATTTTATTTTATTTTATTTTATTTTATTTTATTTTATTTTATTTTATTTTTTTAAAGATTTTATTTATTTATTCATTTATCCCCCCCTTGCTGCTTGTGCTCGCTGGGTCAGCCAACCATGCCGTGCGGGCGGGCTTGCCTTCACCAGGAGGCCCCGAGAACCGAACCTGGGGCCTCCCATATGGTAAACGGGAGCCCTACTGATTGAGCCACAGCCGCTTCCCCCTTTTTTTATTTTAACAAGCATGTTTAAAAACTGAGATACATTTCAGCTACCATGCGATCCGTCGTTTCAGAGAGTGCGCTGGGATGGTTTTTAGCACGTTCAGATCTCTGCAGTGGTCGCTGCTAATTCCAGGACATTTTCCTCACCCAGAAGAGAGGCCCCGTACCCGGTAGCAGTCACTCCCCACCGCCCCGTCCCCCAGGCCTTGGCAGCCACGTGGACAGAACTCTGTTCATGTGGATTTGCCTCTTCCGGGCATTTCATACTCAGCATGCGGTATTTGTCCTTCTGTGCCACGTCCGCTTCCCTTAGCACAGTGCTCTCAAGTCCACCCACGTGAAAGCAAGTGTCAGGACTTCGTTTCTTAAAATCGGGGTAACACGTATGCAACGTAGAATTTCCCTTTTTAACCCCTTTCAAGTTTACAGGTGAGTGCTAATTGTATTCCCAACCTTGTGCTACCATCACCGCCATCCATTTGCAAACCTTTTCCATCGCCATGGATGGAAGCTCTGTACCCAGGAGGCAGTAACTGCCCATGCCCCTGCCCCCCGCCCCCACCGCCTGCGTGGTAAGCTGTCACCTGTGTCCGTCCCCGCGAATGCTCTTGTTCTAGAGAGCTCACCTGAGTGGGATCATGTAAGAGTTGTCCCTTTGCGCCTGGCTTCTTTCACCCAGCACAGTGTCTTCAAGGTTCGTCCGTGTGTGGCATGGATCAGGGCCTCGGCCCTTTCCGTGGCTGAGTAATATTCCACCTGCCTTGCGGGTGGACTGCATTTGGTTTCTCCAGCATCTGTCGATTGACACTTTGCTATGCTGTTGGATTCGATTTGCAAGTATTTTGCTGAGAACGTTTGCATCTATGTTCATTAGAGAGATTGGTCTGTAATTTTGTTTTCTTGTAGTGTCTTCGTCTGGCTTTGGTATTAGGATAATGTTGGCTTCATAAAATGTGTTGGGTAATTTTCCCTCTTCCATTTTTCAGAGGAGTTTAAACAGGATTGGTGTTAATTCTTCTTGAAATGTTTGGTAGAATTCACCTGGGCTTTTCTTTGTTGGAAGATTTTTGATGACTCTTTCAGTATCTTTACTTGTGATTGGTTTGTTGAGTTCTTTCATTTCTTGTAGAGTCAATGTCGGCTGGTTGTGCATTTCTGGGAAATTTGCCCCTTCCTTCTAGGTTGTCTAGTTTGTTGGCATACGGTTTCTCATAATATCCTCTTAGGATCCTTGTTATTTCTGTAGGGTCGGTCGTAACTTCATTCCTGATTTTATTTATTTGCATCTTCTCTCTGTTTTCCTTATTAGTCTAGCTAAGTGTCAATTTTCTTGATCTTGTCCAAGAACCAGCTTTTGGTTCTGTTGATTTTCTCTATGGTTTTTTAGTTCTCCATTTAGTTTATTTCTGCTCTAATGTTTGTTATTTGTTTCTTGCTACTTGCTTTGGGATTGGTTTGCTCTTCTTTTTCTAGCTCTAGATTTTAGCTCTTCTTTCTTTTTTAATATAGGCATTTAGGGCTATAAATTTTCCTCCCAGCACTGCCTTCGCTGTATCCCATAAGTTTTGATAAGTTGTGTTCTTGTTTTCTTTTGCCTCAAGACATCTACTAATTTTTCTTGCATTTTCCTCTTTGACCCTGTGATTGTTAGAGTGTGCCTCCGTGTATTTCGCCTCCATGTATTTGCAGGTTTTTCCCTGTCCCGCCTGTTCCTGACTTCCAGCTTCATTGCCTTATGTTCAGGAAAGGTGCTCTGTGTAACTGCAGACTTCTCAAACCGACTGAGAGCTGGGTGGTGGCCTGTCCTGGAGAAAGATCACGAGCACTTAGAAGAACGCGCAGCCTGCTGACCGGGTGCAGCTCGTTGGTCGTGTTGCCCAGGTTCTCTGCTTCCTTGCCGCTCTGCGCCCAGTTCTGCCTGTCGATGTGAGCAGCGGGTTGAGGCCTCCAGCGGTACTGCGGAGGTGCCTGTCTCTGCCTTCAGACTTCCAGAGCTGTCCTCCTGTCTTTTGGGGCACCCTGGTTAGGTGCATAGAGATTTATGATGGTTACTCCTTCCTGGTGGAGTGTCCCTTTCAATAATATAGAATGGCCCTCTGCATCTCTTTTCCCTTTTTTGTCTTTAAAGTCTGTTTTGTCTGACACCACTATACCTACCCCTGCTCTTTTTCGGTTACTATTTGCATGAAGTGTCTTTTTCCAGCCTTTCACTTTCAGTTTATTTGTATCCTTGGGTGTGAGGTGAGTCTCCTGCAGACAGCATATGCATGGCTCATGTTTTCTTATCCGTTCTGTCAGCCTGTGTCTTCTGATGGAATGTTAATCCATTAACATTCAGTGTTATTACAGTAAAGGCTCTTCCTCAGCCATTTTATCCTTTGACTGTCATACGTCATATCTTATTTTTGTCTTATCTTTTTACCATTTTGGTTACCCTTTCTGATGGTCTTCACTTGTACACTCTCCTCCATGCCTCTCTCTCCTATCTTTTTTTCTGGCTGTGAACTCCCTTTATTGTCTACTGCAGAGCTGGATTCTTGTTTACGAACTCTTAGTTTCTGTTTATCTGTGACTGTTTCAAGCTCACCGTCATACCTGAAGGAGTTTTGCTGGATAAAGAATTCTTGGCTGGCAGTTTTTCTTCTTTCAGTACTGTAAGTATGTCATGCCACTGCCTTCTCGCCTCCATGGTTTCTGAAGAGAAATCTGCACTAAGTCTTACTGGACGTCCCTTGCTGCTTTCAGAATTTCCGCTTTATCTTTGACATTCCGAATATTGTGTGTCTTGGCGTAGGTCTGTTTGGGTTTATTCTGATTGGAGTACACTATGCTTCCTGGAGGTGTTGACTCATGTTTTTCATGAGAGTTGGAAAATTTTGGGCCCTTCTTTCCTCGAGTACGCTTTGTGCCCCTTTTCCCTTCCCTTTTTCTTCTGGAACTCCCATGACACGTGTCTTGGTATGCTTCATGCTGTCTCTTGACTCCCTGAGCCTCTGCTCAGTTTCTTCTAATTTTTCCTCTCTCTGTTCCTCTCTCATTTCAATTTCAGCTGTTCTGTCCTCCACGTCGCTGACTCTTTCTTCCATGATTTCAAATCTTCTCTTGTACACCTCTGTTGTATTCTTTATCTCACTTATTGTGTCTTTCATTCCCACAAGTTCTGTTATTTTTCTATCCAAGATTTCGTATTTTTATTTGTGTCCACCTAGTATCTTATTACTGTCTTTTGTTTTTTTAGCCATGTTGTCCTTCACCTCCATGGTTTGATTTAGGAGATTTGTATGACCCTCACTGATTAGCTGTTTCAAGACGTGTGCCTCGTCTGGAGCTTTGGTCTGATCCTTGCCTGAGTTATATCTTCCTTTTTCTTAGTATGGCTTGTAGTTTTTTTGCTGATGTCCAGGCATCTGATTCTGATGCTGGCTTTACTCTGATGGTCAGTTTCTCTCTTGCCTGGGGATTTCCTCTTAAGTCGCTGGGCGCTACCACTGTTCTTTGACATTTGGTTCACCTTGTTCTAGATATTTAGGATTGGCCCTGTTTAACTGCTCAAACCAGGCCTAAGGTCCCAGTAATGGGGTGCAGGCCAGTTCCCAGGGGCCTTGGAGAGCTCTTTTATCTGTTGATCCATTTATTTATTTAGCCTCTTTGTGCACTTTTCTGGTCTGGCCAGCAGGTGGCACCCTGTGCCAGCCGGCTCAGCTCAGACGCCAGGTGCGGGGGGGAAAAGCCTTCAGCGTAGCTCCTCAGGCGGGCGCCGGTGCAGAAGCACTGTCCTCGGGGCTGGCCAAGCCTCCACTCCTGGCCGCAGCTCGCCCCCTCCCTCTGTCTCCTCAGCAGCCAGCCAGGGCAGCAGGGAGGATGTGCGAGCCGGCAAGTTACCTTTAGCGCACCGAGGGCTCTCGGGTCGAAGGGCTCGCGGCCCCACCCAGCCCGGCAGCGTGCAGCCCCTCCAGCGAGTCTGAATTTGCTGTAGGCCGTGTCCCACCCGCTCCTCTTTCTTGGGGAAGAGGAGCCCTGTAGCCCGCGCAGTCCACAGCTTCCTCTTGCCCTGTGGGTGGGGGGACGGGTGCCTGCTGCTTCTGCAGCCCTGCTCACGGGGCTCCCCACCTCCTCTCCTGGGTGGTGGCCGTGCACCGGGGAGGGGGCTGGCCCTGCACCGGGGAGGGTGGGGGAAGGGCTCACCAGTGGGGTCACGGCATCTGCCACTTCCAAGTAGCCTTCTCTCGATCTGGCACCCACCCCGTGTCTGCCAGCCTGGAGCTGTTTTCTGGGGTTGAGGAGGATGCTTCTGCCGGTTCTTGCTGGTTATTCAGAGCTGTGGGGGGATGGGGCCGTCTTGAAAGGGCAGGGCCTCTCTCCTGCCTGCCTTTAGGCTGCTTCTGAGCATGGGGCCCAGAGTCAAAGAGCCAGCTCAGATCAGCAACTTCCGCAGGGCAAGTGAAGGCCGTCTTCCTACTCCTTTTTAAAATGGCATTCGCGGTTTGATTACAAGTGTAATGACGTGCCATCTTCGTTATAAAGAAGTGGGAAGATGCGAAAAATATAAAGCACTGGTTAAAAAAAAAAAAATACCTGTACTTTGCCGGGGGGGATTCTCCGCCAAGGACCACTAACATCCTTATATATTTCTTTGTGGTCTTACGTGTGCCCCACACACGGACTTGTGTGTGTGTGTGAACTGCAGAATCGGCAGGGTGCACTCGCAATTCGTGTCCGGACTTTTCCACTTAATATCCTATCGCAAGCAGCTCCTTGTCATTAAATATCGTCTTGTTTTATTTATTTATTTTCAGGAGGTACCGGGGATTGAACCCAGGACCTTGTACATGGGGAGCAGGCGCTCAGCCACTGAGATGCACCCGCTCCCCTAAATGTTGGCTGTTTTTTTTTTTTCAATAAGTTTTTTTTTTTTTCCCCTCCCTGAGATGCCTCTAATTGTTTTTGCTCATTGTGTGCTCGTTGTTCTTGCTTGTTGCCTACTCGTCGTTTGTCCTCTTTAGAAGGCACCAGGAACTGAACCCATGTGGGAGGTGGGTGCCTAACTGCTTGAGCCACATCCGCTCCCTAAATGTTTGTGTTTTTTTCCTTTTTTTTCTATTTTTTTTTTTTTTTTTTACTTTATTTTGTACATTTAATAATTGAAAAAATAAACAATTAAAAACTAAAAAGTAAGCACAGATGAATAAATACAGACATTTCTCAATTAAATGTATTGGATACATATAATTTTTTTTTTGACTCAAACAATGTGTTACACAATATATTTGGTTCATAGTAATGCATTCGTACGGCATTGTTTTCAAGCATGGTTCTCCATGGTTCAGAAAGCCTTTTTACATGCAAGAATTTGATTTGGCGTGTTACTAATGTATTTGGACACTTGGCTTTTTCCCTTCTACTTGGCATTGTTTACAAAAGTCTCTCGACTTCTGTTTACCCCGTTCCAAAATCAAATTGGGGAGTGGATGTAGCTCAGTGGTTGAGGGCCTGCTTTGCGTGTACGAGGCCCCTGGTTCAATCCCATAAAAAAAAAGTAAAAATAAAAAAGAAACGGGTAGAAACGAGCGTCTCCCAACCACCCCACCCCACAGAGCCACCCACTGTTCATAGCTGGCTGCGTCCTCTGCCGGGTGTTTCCGGCAACTTTGCATTAAACGTAAGTTATCGTTACAACACCTTGTGAAGCAAACGCCGCTGTGCTGGCACAAATACGAGGCAATGCTTCCCATTTTAACCACGTGCCAGTTGAAAGCTCAGCGGCGCTCATGACAACTCAGTGCCACCGTCATCAGTGACACCGTCTAGCAACAGCGGGGAAGACCCTAAGAGACTGCGTCGCACCCATCACCCTGCCGCACTGACACGCCCGGGCGTTCGCGGGGGCTGTGGCTTCTCTGTGGGCTCGCTTCCTGCTTTCCTTGCAGTTGCTGTTACTTTCTCGGTGCTTTCCCAGGTACCCGCAGGTCCGGCCTCCACGTCTTGTCTTTCCCGTGGCCCCACCCTGTGGGCTCCCCTGTCCACATTCCATCAGTCGGGTTTAGGTGCCCCAGGCCTCTGCCCCCAGCCCTCGCCGAGCAGCGTCCAGTCCAGGGGGTGGCCCGTCGGGCAGGTCCCCCGATCTCGGCCTCCTGTCACGACCCGTGGCCTTCAGAGGGGGCCTGTCCCCGGCCTGCCGCCCAGCCTCCACGCTGACGTCGCCCCTCCTGCCCCGGCCTCCTTCCGAGGCTCGAAAACAGCAAGCTCCCTTCTTTAGGGGCTCTCCTTGTTGTCCCCCCTGCCCGGACAGCCCTTCCCTCAGGTTTGGCCTTGGCTCAAACAGTTGCCCTCACAGTGCCTTCCTCTCCCGGAGTCCCCGGCAGCCGCCGTCACCTCCTCCCACAGCCCTGGCTTTGACTTTCCTGGGGTTCAGATTCCCGCAGCTCCTTATTTAACGCCTGTACCCGCCTCTCCCGAGTGGAACACGGGCTGCAGGGGAGCAGGCGCCTCTGCTCTGGCTGGCGGAGCACAGGGCGTGGATGAGGGGACCCACTCGGCCAACAGGCGCCCAGGGACTCTTCTCTCCATCGGGACGTACCGGAGGCCAGTGTGCCTTGCCCTGAGCAGATGCCCCGACCTGAAGGCCGTCTTTGTCATCACTGGGCTGGGGTCTGTCTCTCTAGTCCTGGCTTTTTCACTCCCCTGCTTCTCCCTTCACGAGAACTCTCGACTTGGCCTCTGTGAGCGTGTTTCCCTGAAACCGGGTTCGGCAGCGCTTGGGCGTCTGCTTCTCTGGGGAAGGAGCCCTGGCCCTTATCAGGTCCTCCAAGGTATTCTTGGGCGCCCCTGCCCACCCCAGACAAGGTGAGACCTCAGCCCCACCCCGGCCGCGAGGGGCCAGGGCGCCCTGCGTTCCCGGGCAGGCTCTGTGGGCGCCACCTCTCCTGCCCGCTGACGCGCTCGGGCCGCGCCTTTCCAGATGTCAGTCTCCAAACGCGCCCGGAAGGCCTCCAGCGACCTGGACCAGGCGACCGTGTCCCCGTCGGAGGAGGAGAACTCGGAGAGCTCGTCCGAGTCCGAGAAGACCAGCGACCAGGTGGGCGGGGCGGGCCGGAGGGAGGGGCTGACGGGCGGGAGCGGGCGGCGGCCGTGAGGGTCCCACGCCCGCTCCCCTCTCCCCACCCAGGACTTCACCCCTGAGAAGAAGGCTGTGGTCCGGGCTCCCCGGCGGGGCCCCGGCGGGGGCAGGAAGAAAAAGGTAGGGGTGCTCTGCCCTGCCCCCGTGCCCGCCCCTGCCCCCGTGCCCGCCCCTGCGTACCTGGGTATCCCCAGGGGCCCGTGTGCGTGGCGCCCGGGCACCGTCCACGACGGCAGATCCTGCCCGGCAGAGAGAGGGCCGTAGGTCCAGGTGGACCCCAGCACTGCCGCCCTCAGCCTAGGCCTGGCGCTTCAGCCGGCGGGTTCCACGTGACTGGGAGACGCCAGAAGGGCGCGGGCCTTGTGTGTGTGCCCGCGCTGTGGGTGCACGTCGGGGCCGAAGCGGCAGGGAGGAGCTCCCCAGCCGGGGGCCCCAGGCAGGGCTTTGCATGAAAAGAAGATCTCGCCGCTAGGAAAGAGGTTGAAGCTGCAGCCCCGAGCCCCCGCTCTGCAGAGAAGCTCAGGCCCCCCGACGGCGCTGAAGGCTCAGGCGGGGGCTGCGGGGCTCCCGGTGGCCTGCCGGTGGCCCTGCGCCCTCCCCCTCCGCTCACGGCTCTGAGCAGCCGTGGGCGCCTCACGCTCTGGCCTGTCCCCCCCGCTGTCCCCCCAGAAGGTGGCGTCGCCCTCCGACTCCGACTCCAAAGCCGATTCAGACGGGGCCAAGAACGAGCCGGTGGCCGTGGCCAGGTCGGAGTTGTCGTCGTCGTCGTCCTCCTCCGACTCGGACGTGTCCGTGAAGAAGCCTCCACGGGGCAGGAAGCCAGGTGGGCTGCGGTGGAGACGCTGGTCCCCCATCCCCGCCTGCCTGGGGGCCACGGGCAGCCCCTGGAGCGGCCCCTGCCGCCTCGGAGCCCGAAGCCCGGCAGCGCTGCAGGGCCGCTGGCTCACGCTCCCCCGTCCTCCCGTAGCCGAGAAGCCGCCTCCCAAGCCCCGCGGGCGGAAGCCGAAGCCTGAGCGGCCCCCGTCCAGCTCGAGCAGCGACAGGTGGGTCCTCAGCCGGCCGCGGCCTCCGCCAGGGCCCGGCTCCCCGGGGCGCCGCACCCTCCGCAGGGTCCCCGAGCACCAGGCGCGGCCCCTCGGCCTCTCTGACGCCCCCCCCCGACCCCCGACTCCGCAGCGACAGCGACGAGGTGGACCGCATCAGCGAGTGGAAGCGCCGCGACGAGGAGCGGCGCCGGGAGCTGGAGGAGAAGCGGCGGCGCGAGCAGGAGGAGGAGCTGCGGCGGCTGCGGGAGCAGGAGAAGGAGGAGAAGGAGCGGCGGCGCGAGCGGGCTGAGCGCGAGGAGGCGCTGCCCGGCAGCGGGAGCAGCGGCGACGAGCTCCGGGACGACGACGAGCCCGTCAAGAAGCGCGGCCGCAAGGGCCGCGGGCGGGGACCCCGGTCCTCCTCCGACTCGGAGCTGGAGGCCGAGCCGGACAAGGAGGTGCGTGCGGGGCTGGCGCGCGCCTGGGGGGCCGCCCGGGGGCCGCTGTCCCGCCGTGGCCGCGGAGGCCCCTCTCCGGCGCCCACCACAGCCTCCCGGTCGCCTTATTCGGCACACCGCCTCATTTCTTGAGCACCTACTGCGTGCCGGGCACCGCCCTTGTAGGCGCTGGGGTCCCAGCAGCAAGGAGCCGAGGAAGCAGGCCCGGCCTTCCAGCAGCCCCCACTAAGGGGGCGCAGAGAGTCAGAGGCTCGTGCCCTCCGCCGCGCTCCGGAGCGTTAAGTGCTAAGGCAAAGGGTCAGGCTGGGAGGAGGGGGACGCAGGACATAGAGGGGGGCGGGTGTCCGCTTTAGTTAAGGGGGTGCCAGAGGCTTCCATCGAGGAGGAGGCGGCGCTGGGGGAAGAGCCGAAGGAAGCAAGGGCAGACCACGGAGCTGCCTGGGGCGAGAGCGTTCCGGGCAGGGGGCAGCCCGAGGAAAGGCCCTGGCAGTGGGAGGGACAGCCGGGAGGGCTGTGGGCTGAGCGGGAGGATGTGTCCCCTGGTGGACCAGGGGGAGGAGGTGGGAGCCACGGAGGGCTGTGGGCGAGGAGGGCTGGGTGCTGACCTGGGGCTCACAGGGAGGACGGTGGAGGCCTCTCCCATGCTGCCGGGGAGGCGGGAGCCCCTACACGGCCGTTTGGGGGTGGCACTTGCAGTCTGGCTGGACTCTGGCGAGTCTGACCTCCAGCCCCGTGGCCTTCTAGACTGAGCCCCGGGACCCCAGATCCTTCTCTTCCCGGTCGACGCAGGAGCAATGCTCTCTTGCTCCCTTTTCTCTCCAAAGGAGCCCGCGTCCCCTGTCCCCTGCCCCGGCAGCACCGGTGCCCAGCTAAGGGCTGCACGGCGGGGGCAGCGCGGGGGCGCCGCCCTGCCGGGTGCCGGCCTGGCCTCGGGGGCCCGGGGTCCTCCCAGGGACCCCCCACGGGCCTCCAGCCTGTCCCCGGCTCTGGCTGTTGCAGGTGAGGAAGTCGGCCAAGAAGCTGCTGTCCTCGGAGCCCTCGAGGAGGCCCAGCCAGAGGGAGAAGAGGGGGCGCCCCGAGGAGAGGCCCCGCACCAGGTCAGCCCCTGGCCCGGCCCCCCCGTCCGCAGGGCGCCGTGGGCCTCGGAGGGCGCTGCAGTGAGGTCCGGGCGACCCTCCCGGTTCCGGGGCCCCCAGCTCACGTGGGAGCCTTTGCCTCCCCTGGACCAGGGCGGGGCGATCCCCACCCAGGGGACACTTGGGGAGGTCTGGGGACATTTGTGTTTGTCACGACTGGGGGAGGGGCTCCTGCCCCCCACGGGGCCCGGGACGGCCCCGATGCCAGCAGTGCCGAGGGGTGAGACCCAGCCTGGACCCCAGCCTGAGGCCCCCCGAGGCGCGGCCAGAGCCCGGGTCCCAGCAGCGGCTAACACGCCTGCCCCGGGGGGCCCTCGGGGGCCAGGAGCTGGGCCCAGCTTAGGCTCGGTGCCCCCAGCCGCCCCTTCGCCCCAGTTGCGGCCACACTGTCGCTCAGCCACGTGGAACTGGAGTGCTTTACGAGGCGCCGTCCCCTAACTCCCTCGGCCCCGCGTGGGGGAGGACGCCCCCGCTCCTCGCTGTCCGCCCCTGAGAGGTCAGGCGGGGCCGAGGGGGCGCCGGCCTTGAGGCCTCCTGGCCTTGCCTTCTCGGGCCTGCTGGAGGTTTCCTTGTAGAAACAGGGCCCCGGCCCCTCGGCGGGGAGGACGGCGGTGTCTGGGGCGGGGCCCGTCTGAGGGGGCGACTCTCCGCAGGCCCGTGAAGGTGGAGCGGACCCGGAAGAGGTCTGAAGTGCTGGCGCCCGACAGGAAGGCCGAGAAGAAGAGAGGTGGGCGCTGCGCTGCCCTGGCCACTGGCGCCCTGCGGGGGCTGGGGGCTGGGGCCCGGCTGCTTCTGGCACCAGAGGGCGTGGGGTGGGCACGGGGCCCGGCAGCTCCTCGCCGGCTCTGAGGAAGGGGTGGTGGGCGTGGGACGCAGGGCCCCGGCGGCCCCTGTGCGGCCGCCCCCAGCCAGCCCCCTGGCGCCCACGCCGGGCGCCCCTGCCCTGCCCACAGAGCCCTCCGTGCAGGAGAAGCTCCAGAAGCTGCACAGCGAGGTCAAATTCGCCCTGAAGGTCGACAGCCCGGTAAGGCCCTCCGCGGGGTCACGGCGCAGCCGCCCCGGCCGGGTGGGGGTGCGGCTCCTGTCCCCCCACGCCGGGGCCCCTCAGGCAGCCCGGCCCGCCCCCCAGGACGTGAGGCGCTGCCTGGACGCGCTGGAGCAGCTCGGGACGCTGCAGGTGACGTCGCAGATCCTGCAGAAGAACACCGACGTGGTGGCCACGCTCAAGAAGGTGCGCCGGGCGCCGCGGGAGGCCCGGGGGGCGGGAGGCCGCGGGGGCACCTGGGTCGGGGCCGCGGGGGCCGCGGGGGTGCCTGGGTCGGGGCCGCGGGGGCCGCTCCTCCTGAGCCAGGCCTCTCCACGGGCAGATCCGCCGCTACAAGGCCAACAAGGAGGTGATGGAGAAGGCGGCGGAAGTCTACGCGCGGCTCAAGTCGCGGGTCCTGGGACCAAAGGTCGAGGCCGTCCAGAAGGCCAGCAAAGCGGGGGCGGACAAGGAGAAGGGCGAGGGGCAGGGCGAGGAGAAGCTGGCCGCCGAGGAGGCCGCCAAGGACAAGGCCGCGCAGGAGCCCGGCGCTGGTGAGGGGGGCCCTCGGCCGCAGGGGCCGGTGCCGCGGGCGTCTCGGGGCGGCGCGGCTCTGCCCGTCCCTGCCGGGTGACACGTCAGGCCGCAGGCGCCCCCGAGGCCGTGCCTGTCGCAGGCTAGAGCGCACGTGTGAACCCCGAGGGCAGAGGCCTGGGACCAGACCCGGGGGGCCGTGGGTGGCGGAGGGCACTGGCACTGGGGCGGCGCCAGGCCTGCACAGCCACGTTGGCGGCGGCCGCCCAGGTTCCTGTCCTCCGCGGGCTCTGCCCCCCCGGCCGCGTCCACTCCCCCTTTGCCCCTCACTTCCTCAGGCCGTGCAGGGGCGGGGGCCGGCTCCCGAGATGGACCCCGCACAGCTTCCCCCCCGGGGGCCCCTGGGCTGGGAGGGCGGCAGGCGCCCGAAAGGGCCACCGGGGGCCGAGCCGGTGCGCAGGGAGGGGCGGGTGCCACGCGTTCGGGGGTCCCCGCACCCCAGCACCCGTCCCTCCTCCCAGACGGCTCAGCGCCCGTGAACGGCGAGGCCGCGTCGCAGAAGGACGAGAGCCAGGACGACAAGGAGCAAGACGAGGGGCCGCAGTGCGAGTCCCCCGAAGAGCCCCCCAACGAGTAAGTGTCCCGGGGGCGGCCCGGGGGGCTTCCTGGGAGAGGGGGCTCGGCGGGAGCCACTCCTGAGGGCCGGTCCCGCGTTCAGGTTCGGGGCCCCAGCCTGGCCACGCTCCCAGACCTCCCCTCCAGCCGCCCCTGGGCCCCGCCTCCCGGGAAGGGCGCGCCTCCCCGAGACCCCAGGTCGCCCCGGCCGGCTCCCTCCACGGGCACCCGGTGGCCCTGGCGCGTGGCTGCGCCGAGACCCGCGGCCCGGCGAGGCCCGCCGAGCTCCCCGCTCGCGCCTCGCGCCCAGGGAGCCCGGGAGGCAGGTGTCCTCGAGCTTTCCAGACCCTTAGAGCAAGGGGAAGGCGCAGCCCCCTTAGGCGCTCAAGGCAGGCCCTGCCCCTCACCCCCGCCCCCCGCTGTGTCCCCGCCAGCAGCCCGCGGGGGGCTCCCGACCTCGACAGGCCCGGGAGCGACCGGCCGGAGCGCGAGAGGGTTCGGCTGGACTCGGAGTCGCCGGACGAGGAGAGCTGAGCCCGGGAGGCCCGCCCGGCACCCCCGCGTGACCGCGGCCGCGCGCCGCCCCCCAGACCTCCGGGAGAGCCGCGGACTTTGGGGGAGACGCCGCGCTGCGCCTTTGTATTTGTCCCCTTGGGTTTTTTTCTGCCTAATTTCTGTGATTTCCGACCGACATGAAATGAATATAAAGGGTTTTTTAAGAAGAAAAGTCGCTTTTATTGGCTTGGCTTCTAGTGACACGGCGTGTCTGGGCCAGAGCCGGGGGCAGTTTGCGGCCTCCCAGGGGCTCGTGTGGGGACAAGGGGGACGAGCTACAGGGCTGCGGAAGGAGAGACGCCCCTACGCCTGCGGCTCACGTGGCCGCCGTGGCCTGGCCCTCGCCGCCTGTGGCACCCTGAGCCGGGGATGGGGGACCAAGGCCTGAGGCGGGGCCGGGAGGGTGGAGTCTCCGGGGCTGGGCCCGCGCAGGCTGCAGCGGGCACTGGGGCCCCCAGGCGAGTCGCAGACCCCGCCCGGCGTACAGGCGAGTGCCCGGAGGGTGCCGGGGCCTGCCCTCGTCCACCCGGCGACCCGCGGCGCTCGCTGCGTGCTGCCTGTCACTCCCCCCGTGGCTGCTGCCCTCGAAGCGTCGCCGCTCGCTTGGCCGTGGCTGCCCCCTGCCCGCCGTGGCCACACGCGCTCCGTCTCAGCCGGGAGAGGCCGTGCCCCGGGGCCGGGGCTCTGAGCCTCACTCGGGGTGCACCACTGCTCACTCCCGCCGGTGCCCGCGCTGCCAGGCTCGGCCCCCGACAGAGACTCGAAGGCTCGGGAAGGCCCCGACCTCCCCCGCTGGCCCCGCAGGGAGCACCGCCCGTCCCTCCCGCGTCCCCCAGCCTCGGGACAGCCCTGGGGAGAGGGCGCCGTGCGGGGGAAGCCACCCACCTCCTCGGGGGATCCGGCGAGGTTGGGGGGTCGTCAGAAGTACCCCAGCCTCCCCTAGGGCAGGGAGCTGGCCTCAAGGCGGGCACAGGCGCTCTGCCACCTTGGCGGGGCCGGGAGAGCGGCCTGCGAGGCCACTGCCCGCGTGCTGGCGGCGTGGCGCCCCGGCCCCGGGGGGGCAGGAGGAAGTGGGGCGGCAGGCCCGGGGCCCCCAGCTCCCCGCCAGCCTCTCAGGCTCTCCGCCCCCAGCTGCCCACCCCCCGGGGCCGCTCAGGGTGCGCCCTGTCCCTCACGCTCCACGCCCACCAGCCGCCCTCGCAGCCCCCCACCCTCAGCGCTAACTGGCCGGCTAAGCACGCAGGGGCGCAGCCTGCACGTTTGTCCCCAGCTTCTCCCAGCGGATCCGTCCCCTCTGCTCATCCTCGGCCGCCTTTGGGCCCCAACCTCCAAGGAAACTGACACACGCCAGGTCTCGGGGAGCCTGTCGACGAGCCACGCCGCGGTGGGCGAGCGGGTGGGCGAGGCAGGGCCCTGCGGGTGGCCGTTGAGCCACTGTCAGCTTTGCCCTCCCGGTTCCCCGTCTTGGGGTGCTTAGAAGAGGCGGCAAGAGAAGGGCCAGCAGGGGCTTGGGGAGAGAGGACGGAGGACACGGGCCCAGAGCGGGCACCGAGCGGGCTCCACGCCGGAAAGCACGTGCCCGGTGCCCGCGTCCTCGCCCGGCCAGCTCCGGCCAGCGCGGGCTCGGGGGGCGGGAGGCCGCCAGGCTCGGGCCCTACGGCTGCTGTCCCTGGGGGTGCCAGGCGAAGGGCCCCACCAGCCAGCCGAGCGGGCGCCCGTGCTGCACCGTGGTCAGCAGCCCCTCCAGCCCCTGCCACGCCTGGCTCGCGGCCTCGCAGCTCCGGGCCAGGCGTCCCGGGGGCAGCTCCCCGGCGGACCGAGCCGAGGAGGCGACGCCGTACAACTCACACAGGCCACGTCGGGCCTCCGCGACCTGCTGCGGGAACTCGGCGGGCAGGCCCTGGAGGCCGGCGGCCAGGCCACTGTAGGCCACGTGGAGCTGCCGGATCAGTCCGCAGAGCCTGGACAGGGCCCCGGAGGCCCCCACCTGCGGGAGGGAAGATCCAGGTGAGCAGGGGAGGGAGGCCATGGCGGGGTGGGGGGACCCTCGGCCCCCACACACACGCACCTCTAGGCCACCGGCTCCCTCCTCTCTGGTGTCGGGGCCCTGGCCTGGCCACGGCTGCCCTTCCGGGGCCTGCTGGGCCTTTTCGATCTGCAAAGAGAAGCCAGCAGGGGAGGGGACGGCTTCCGCAGCGCCCGGACAAGCTGATCCTCAGCCCAGACACTTTCCGTGACAGCGCGGAGAGGCCACCGTTCCAGTGTCCATTGCACCACGGAGAGTTTGTGGTCCCACGGGTAAGAGGGCACTAACCAAATTCCCCACGGGGAGCGTGACGTCCCGTGTCACGCACATCCCCGGCTCTCAGTGCCCTTCCAGTAAAATCCACCACCAGGAAGGCTTTGGCTCCTTGGGCCAAACCAGCTTTGCCCTGTCTCTGACCACTTGCGGCACACTCCTGCGCGGGGCCTTTGCACGAGCCGCCCTGAGACTTCCCCGTGGCACCTCTGGGCTCCTTGCGCTGGGCGTGCATCGCGTGGGAGCTCCTCTGGCCGGCTCTTACGTCTTGCTCGTCTCCCCATTAGGGCAGGAGCTCTTTCGGGCCCCGTGTCCCCAGCACATGGGACCCCCCGGCATCCCACAGGGGAGGCAGCTCCCGGATCACATGCTCTCACCCCGCTCGCCCTCCCCTGCCTGCCCCCTCCCAGCTCCCGCCCCTGCCATCGAGGCTCGGGGGGCAGCCGCTTTCACGGGACGCCCCATGGGCCACCTCCAGCATAGCCTGTCCGGCACCGAGCTCTTGGTTTTCACCCCAGCGTGCTCTGCCCCTCACTAGCCGGCCCCCACTTTCCTCATTTGCTCAGGCCAAGAATCGAGTCCTCCCACTTCTGACCCACGTGCACACCTTGCCAGCGCTTTGGAAACTTCCAGAACCCAGCAGCTCCTTACCGCTCCCAGGGCCCCCCACCCCATCACCACGTACCTGGATTTTTGCAGAAAACTTCTCACTGCACCCCCCCAACCTGCCTCTGGCCTCCTTTGACCCGTTCTTCCCGCTGCAGCCAGAGGGCGCCTGTGAGCACCAGAGCCAGTTCTGGTCCCTCCTCTGCCCACAGTCCTCCATGTCTCCCACCTCCCTCCAGGGGAAAAGCCCACGTCCTCCCCGCAGCCCACCAGGCCCTGCACGATCTGTCCCATCCTCGCCCCACTCTCCACCTCACTCCCTCCGCTCCAGCCCCACAGACCTCCTTGCTGCTCTTCCAACACGTCAGGCCCTGCCTCAGGGCCTTTGCACAGGCCGCTCCCTCTGCTCTGATCACACGTCCTCCTAATCTTCACGGGACCCTTTCCTTCCTTGTCATTTAGATCTCACATCACATGTCGCCTCTTGGCAGCAAACTTGCCCTCCCCGTCTCTTCTGACATCACCCTAAGAGGGGAGAACTTTGTTCTCAGGACACCCCTGAGCGTTCAATAAATACTTGCTGAATGAACAGGAGAATGAACAAACGATAGCCAGGCCCAGCTTCCATTCCCAGCATTGTCCGGGTTTTGATTTAGAGCCAGTCTCTCTCCCTTTTCCTGGCCTCGGTTTCCCCTTCTGCACGACGGTGCTGGTGAGTTCCTGCCCAGTCTACATTGCCATGTGCGTCCCAAGGTGGAAAACCACTCTGCGAGCCGCCCCTTGCCATGGGACCTCAGGGCGGCTCATCTGTTCGTCGATCGTATCTGCCAAGTGCCCACCAAATGCCGGGGATGCTCCGGGTCCTGAGACCCGGCGGTGGCCGGGCAGCCTGGACGTGGCCGCGGAGAGGCGAGACACCTCAGCTTCCGTGGTGGCGGAAGTGGGGAGGCAAAGCTAGGTACAGCAGGGCTCCCCGTTTCACTGCTGCCGACCTCAGGCCTGGGTTAATCTCTGGGGTGGGGGCGTCCTGGGCACTATGGGGGGTTGAACAGCCTCCCTGGGCTCCCCCCACTCAATGCTAGCAGCTGCCCCTACCCCAGTTGTGACAACCACAAATGACCCCAGATGTCACCAAATGTCCTGAGTGAGAAGCCCCAGGTGAGGGGAGTCCACTGACACCCCCATCATGTGATCTAGCTACATCCCAGAAGGCTGCACCCATTTAAATTCAGAGGGGGTGAACTCCAGGGAATGTTCCAGATGCTGACAGTGCTGGGGGAAGGGAGTGGGGACAGGGAGAGAGGAGGCCAGCTCTGGCCAGACCCCGGCCCCCGGGAGGGGGGTGATGTACATGTCACCTGCCATTAGGTTCTTTTCCTCGTCTCCTGCGACCGTCCCCTTGTGTCCCCGTACGCCTCAGCCACGCTGTCACCTCTCTGCGCCCTGAAGACACCCAGCTGGCTCTCGGGGAGAGGCTTGGCCCAGCTGCGCCCTCCACGCCCCCAGCCCCAACCCTCCCGCCGCCAGAACTGTTTTTGCTTTCTTCTCTGCGTTCACAGCCACCGGTCTGCATCCGTGAGAGCAGAGCTGGGCCAGGAGGCCACGACGTGGCGTTCCTCATGTCCACTCACTGTGGGCCTCGGGGACCACCGCCGGGAGAAGGGAAACGGGGGCTCACCAGCCTGACGGTGTCCTGGAGCCGGGTCATCGCGTCCCTGGCCTGGAACTGACTGTCCTGCAGGTGGCTCAGGGCGTGTTCAAAAGCCCGCTGGCGGAGGCCGGGAGCCACGTCGCCCAAACGCACGAAGTAGCTCGTCCCGTCGGCTGAGAGCACCTTGGGCCCTGGCTCAGATGCAGCCAGCTGAGCTGGAGAAGAAGGTGGGACAAATAATCAGACTCGATGAGCCGTGGGGCCCCAGGGGCCCTGGCTCCCCGTGGGACATTCCTCAGCCCTGCTCTCACCTTGCTCCTTGGCATTCAGGGGGTGGAAGATCTCCCCTAGCTCCTCTAGCTCGTTCGGGGGCATAGCAAGGCCTGTGGTCACTCCGTGGCCAAGGGAGGTGGCTCCAGGACCCCCGCCTGGGGCAGCCCCTTCGGAGAATGCTGCCTTATCCATGGCAAGGCCTGCACAAAGGGGGTCTTGGGTGCTGGAGCCCCCCCAGGGTGGAGCCTCACCAGGGCTCTGGAGGATGGTCTGGTCTCTTCCTTTGTCCCAGAAAGAGTCCTGGGTCCTGGGAATAAAATTCTGCACGGAGTGGGCGGCACCTGCAGCCACGTTGCCTGCCCCAGAGGCCCCACTGCACACCGTGTCTTTGGTACCTGAGAAGACTGACTTCGTGGTGTCCACGCCAGTCTGGACGACCCCTTTGGCCACATTCACGGCACCCATGGCTCCCTGGGACACCACGTCTTTGGTGCCCATGAGGACGGTCTTCGTGGTGTCCACGCCTGTCTGGACAGCCCCTTTGGCCAAGTTCACAGCTCCAGTGACCCCTGTGGACGCCATGTCTTTGGTGCCCATGAGGACTGATTTTGTCATGTCCAGGCCTCCCTGGACAGCCCCTTTGGCCACGTTCATGGCACCCGTGGCTCCAGTGGACACTGCATCTTTAGTGCCCATGAGGACTGTTTTTGTCGTGTCCAGGCCTCCCTGGACAGCTGCTTTGGCCACATTCACGGCACCCATGGCTCCTGTGGACACTGTGTCTTTAGTGCCCGTGAGAACTGTCTTTGTGGTGTCCACGCCGGTCTGGACGGCGCCTTTGGCCACATTCATGGCTCCAGTGACCCCAGT
>JAKSZT010054196.1:840471-851221 GCA_026826555.1 Tolypeutes matacus
AGAGGACCGTTGCCCTGCCTCAGTTTCTCCCAGACACTCAGAGGACTGTCGCCTTGCCTCAGTTTCCCCCTGGACCCATAACGGGACTGTCGCCCTCCTCAGTTCCCCTGGGCACCCAAAGGGAGGGTCACCCTGCCTCAGTTTCCCCCCTGCACCCATAACGAGACCATCGCCCTTCTCAGTTTCCCCTGGACACTCAATGGGACAGTTGCCCTGCCTCAGTTTCCCCCAAGAAACCCAACAGGACCATCGCCCTGCCTTGGATTCCCCTGGACACCCCATGGGACCATCGCCTTGCCTCAGTTTCCCCCCTGGACCCACAGCGGTACCATTTCCCTGCCTCGGTTTCCCCATCCCCTTAGCAGGCTGCCATGTCACCTGGCTCCGGCGGCGGCGGCCATTCTCCAGGGGGAGCTGGCTCCAGTCCTCCCACAGCTGGTGGGCCCTCCCGGGGCAGGCTGGGGTGGGAGGGGTCACCCCACACTGCAGGCGGTCGATCTGCGGGAACAGGAGGGTGCTGTGAGTGGACGACTTGCCTGCTCTCCCCTCCTCCTCTGCCCTGGGCCAGACCCGGTGACCTAGTTTCCCTGAAGCTCAGTCCCACTGCTGGGCCTTTGTCCCCTCGTCCTCCATCCCGCCCCCTGCCAGGTTCACTCCCATGCAAGCCTCAGTCCAGAGGCCACCTCCTCCAGGAAGCCTTCCTGCCTGCCCTTCTGGCAGAGCAGATCCTTCCTTTGGGTCCCCTGTGTGCCTCCATCCCCCTTATGCACCAGATCCCCCCTCCTCAGGGCCTGGCCCCCCAGAGGACGCCCCAGCGAGATAAATGAGCCAGATCTCAGCTTCTGCATTGTAAACGGCGGTTATTAGAAAACACCGTTGGTGCAAGAATCCACTGCCCCATCGTATATAACGCAGGCAAGCACAGAGCCGGGCACCCACTGAGCGGCCTGATTCCCTGAGCAAGCGTCGATTGCGTGGCAGGCACTCGACCAGGTGCAGGGGGGAGCCCGGTGGGGAAGAGAAGAGCCAGTGCCTGGCATGCAGTAGGCGCTCAAAAAATACGCTCGTTGAATGACCGAGCAGGGCAAGTCCCTCATGGAGCTATCAGTCTGGAGTGTGAGACGTGCTAAGAAGGAAAATAAAAGGCAGAGGGCCCCAACCTGTGTAAAGGCCCTGAGGCAGGACTGTGCCTGGGATGTTGGAGGAGCAGAGAGGAGGGAGCGAGGGGAAGAGCGGGAGGAGGGGATGGGGCGGGTCGTGCAGGGTCCGCTGGGCTGCGGGAAGGACTTGGGCTTTTCCCTTCCAGTGAAGTGGGAGCCATGGCAGGCTGTGGACAGAGGAGGGACGGGCCCTGACTCGGGTGCTCCTAGGCGCCCTCTGGTGGCTGCAGGGAGGACAGAGTGTGGGGGGCGAGGGCGGGGCCAGGGATGGGGGCGGGGCTGGCACAACTGTGCTGATGGGCAGTGAAGGGGCTGGACCAGGAGGAGGCAGGATGCGGAGGAGAGGGATGAAGTGGGTGGTCTGGAATCGAGTTTGGAGGCGGAGCTGACGGTACCAGCTTGATGTGTTGAAGGGGAGAAAGAGGGGAAGCTCTTTTGGGTCCTTTTGGAGGGCCAAAGGGCCATCAGGTGAGATGGCAGGGGAGCAGGTGTCCGCATTTATTAAGCTCAGTAGACAAGGTGTTATTTTCCTCTTGAGCAAGAAGCTGGGTGCGAGGTGGTACTTAAAGGATCGGGGACGGCGAGGGCAGCGGGGCCGTCTCTCCCTTCTGACCCCCCTCAGCTGGCTTCAAACTCCAGCTCCTACATCCTCCCATCCATGGCACCCCGACTCCCTCAGCCTCCCCCAGCTCCAAGACACCCCCACCCCACCCCAGCCCTGGCCACACACGTCATCGGAACCCTCCCCTGCCTCCCCCCTTCAGACTAGCACAGGTATTCAGGTGGCGCTCAACCCATGCTCATCGACTGGCACCCCAGGACCGGAGCAGGCTCTCACCAACTCCAGCGTCTCCTGCAGCTGAGTCAGCGTGTCCTGGGCGCGGTGTTTGTTCAGCCTCAGTTTCCCCAGCGAGTGCTCGTAGGCCAGGTGGCGGAGCCGTGCTGACAGGGAGCCCAGACGCACGAAATAGCCCTGCTGCCGCCTCTGATCCTCCACCGAGGCCACTTCCGGACCCTCAGCCTCGGCCGCCAGCGCCACTGGGGGACAGGACGGGGGAGGGGGATCAGCGTGGCCACCCCCCCCTCCACATCCGCTCAGCCACCCGCTGGGGAGACCAGTCCAGATGGATAGTTTCCCCTTTACGAATATCGACCCATTTAATCTTCCCCAGACCCTACGACGCACGCACTACGATAAATCCGTTTTTCAGATAAGGGAAACTGAGGCAAAGAGAACTTAAGTCACACAGACTGTTGCAGACGGACCCAGGATTCAAACTCAAACATTCTGGCTCCCAATTATCCTTAGCCACCCCACTAAGCTGCCTCTCCAGAATATATTACAAGCTTCTGGCACACCAAATGCTCAGTGCCTTTCTGCTGGGGAGAGGAGAAGCTGAAACATCCTTGAGATGCTAGAAACCAGGGGCTGAAAAGTCACATTGTCTCCAGGTGGGGAAGGAAAACACACAAAGCATCGGAGAACCGTGGGATTCAGGGAAGCACTAAAGGGGCGGACACTCTTCGGCCAAGCATCTAGTTTTTTTTTCCAAAAGAAACCAGAAATTGGGCTTTGGGGTGCAGAAACTGTTCAAGGAAGGGAACGCATTGAATATATTTTTAAGACGTTGCCTGGGCCAGAGAGCACATCTCGGAGGGCCACCTCTTTGAGAACTCTTCTTCAAGCCCCTGCCCCGTGCTCAGGGCCTGGGCAGTCTGATTTCAGGTGGGTAGCAGGTTGGGGAGCCGGGGAAGCGGAGCGGGAGGTGAGGCCTGAGTTTGAGCTCCTCCGAGTTTCTTTCTGATGCGCTGTGTGGCCTCAGGCGAGTCCTGAGCCACTCTGATCCCTAACTCGGGGACGGTGACCGGGCAAGAGGATACAAGGGGCTGAGGGGAGGGGGCACGCGGGTCTCACTGAGCTCGTCCTCCGTCATGGGCAGGAAGTGGTCCACCAGTTCCTGCGACTTGCCCAGCACGACGTCCACGGCGTGGCTCACGGACCGTTTCAGCTCCACGCTCCAGCGCCGGCCGCGCTGGGCCATGTCCACAACGCCCGTCACGCCGCTGCTCACTGTGTCCTTGGCTGAGGTCACCACCTGGCAGGAGAGTCCCCCACTCCAGGCACCCACCCGCGGGGCGCCGGCTCTGTTCCCCCACGCCCGGCCCCCTTCCCGGCTCTGTGCCTCAGTTTCCCGTCTACCAAGAGGGACAATAAAAGTCCCTCCCTCACCCCGATTACTCAGCCCCTGCCAGCACATATTACGTGCTCAATAAACGTTGGTGCCAATTATTTTGACGTGGCCACTCCTCTCCCCTACCCCCACAAATGAGCAAAATCCTGACTCCGACCCAGGCCACGCCTGGAGGAGGCACCGTTGCCCCACCCAGCTCCACTTGAAACCCACCCCACCCCCGGAGGTCCCCACAGTCTGGTGGGACTGGGTACCGTGTCAGAAGGTTGCTGGAGAAAGGGCAGCTTCTCCTCCAGCTTGTCCAGGCCCTTGCAGGCCAGGTGATTCACTGTGGCCACTGAAGAGAGGGAGGCAGGGATGCAGCGGGGGAGAGGCAGGCACAGAGGGAAAGAGGGACACACAGAGAGATAGAGAGGGAGGGAGAAGCAGACACGATGAGGGAGGGGGACAGGGAAAGAGAGACAGAGCAAGGGATAGAGAGGGAGAGAGGGAGGGAAGGAACAATAGCAAGAGGGACAAGAAGACAGGAAGAGAGAGAGATACAGGGACACGGAGAGAGGAGAAAGACAGACACACACAGATGGCGACAGAGCAGAAAGGAGGGGAGACTGGGGAACGGGGAGCACGAGTGCACCCTCGGAGGGAATGCAGACTTGTCCTCAAAGGCGGGGAAGGCCTCGGAGAACCTTCCGCCTGTGTGAATCTAGCAAAGTCACACAGAGCCTGGGATGGACACTTGGGGTTCTCAGGGGAGACTCTGGGAGAGGGAGATGGGGAGGGGGCTTGGACAGCAGGAGGGGACCTGGGGGCCTTCCAGCAAGTGGCTGACTCCCTGGGAGGGACTGGGGGGGGCCCTCAGGATATGGGGGGCACCAGGCCTGACCCCCCCTTCTCCAACCCCCTGCCTCTGCGCCCCGCCTGTCTCCCAGCTCTTAACAACACCAAGGTCACCCTGCGCCTGGCTCAGAGGCCAGCAGGCTCAAGGTCAAAGCCAGCAGCTCCCGGAAGAGGAGGAGGGGGACGCCCTGGCCTGGGAACCCCAAGTTAACCCCTCCTTGGCCAGCTGAGCAGCCAAGCATCTTTCTGGCCTCCACCTCCAAGTCAGACCCCCGAGCCGAACACAGGGGCCCAGGGAGGTGGGGGGGGGATACAGGGCTGAGGCCGTGGCAGGGTTTGGCAGGGCAGAACGAGGGAGGAGGCCAGGGGGACAGGTGGAGGGCAGGACAGGTAAGGACGGAGAGAGGGCCTAACGAGCAAACAGGGTGAAGAGAGACGGGCCAGGGGACAGGCTCAAGGCAGAGACGTGGACAGATCGGGGCCGGAGGACAGGGGCGTCCCCCGGTGGCACTCACGCTGTGGCTGCAGGTGTCCGAGCAGCGGGCGGGCGTGGTCGAGGGCACAGGTGGTCAGGCCGCAGACGCAGTACTCGGCCAGGCGGCAGGCGGAGCCCAGCAGTGGGTGCCTGTCCTTGGCCGTGCTGTAGGCCTCCAGCACCGCGGAGCACGTGGTCTTGACCACGGGCAGTGCCGCCACGCGCTGCACCACGTTCTGCGGGGCGGGGGGAGGTGGCATCAGAGCCGCCCACGGGGGTGGGGGGGCTCGGCCACGCCTTCGTCCCACCTTCCCTCCCTAGGTGGCCAGGATGTGGATGGAAGGGAGAGTCGCAGAGGGGACCCCTAAGCTTGTCCAGGCATTGGAGCCGGATGCCACGTGTGGATGGGCCCCTGTCCTCACGGGGGGGTGGGGGGGGGTGCCAATTGAGCGTGGCTGGGGCTGTTCGAGGGAGGAGGGGCTCGAAGCTGAGCGCTGAAGCCTCTGAAGCGAGCCGGCCCCGAGTTGTGTGAGCTTGGGCGGCTCGGTGCCTCAGTTTCCCCATCTGTAAAACGGGGTGCTAGGGTGGTCCGGGGGATTCAGTGAGCCGTGTGTGTGTGAAACACTCAAGACGGTGACTGATGCAAAGTGCTGAGGCTGCTTTTTGCCATGGCTTGTTGCTTGTTGAGGGTGGCAGGGTGGTGGGTACAGAGTGACGCAGGCAGGGGTCTGGAGGCGGGAGAGGCCAGGGAAGCCGGCTGGGTGTCCTTGGAGATGCACCCCCTCCCGGGTCTCCCTGTGCCCCCTCTGGGAAAGATGCAGGAAGAACCAGCCCACTCCATGGTCCCAAATGCCCTCGATGTCCTCCCAGCAAGGGGGTGGGGGGGCTGGGGGGTGCCCTGTCCGAAACCGTTGCTTTTGCTTCATGGACAGGTACAGCAGCCTCACCTCCTCCTCTGGCTCCAACAAGCCGGGCTGGGGGGCCTCCTCTTCGGACATGCCTGCTGCAAACGGGGTCACCCTGGCGCGGGGAGGCAGGAGAGAGTGGGAGAGGGTGTCTTTGCAAGCCTGCCCTCCCTGCTCCCACCCAGGACCTCTGTGCCGTAGACAAGTCTCAGTTTCCTCATCTGCAAAATGGGGCCATGACGAGAACTCCCTCGGGGGATTGTGAGGGGCAGAAAATGCCCGCACGGGGGTTTGGCACACAAGTAGGCGCACAATAAGGAGCCTCTAGCAAGGTGAGGCATTGCTGTGGTTCAAGGCACCGGCCTGGGTGGGCCAGAAAGAGCTGGGTTCGAATCTTGTCGGTACCTGCTGTGTGACTTGAGGCAAGCGCCTTCACCTCTCTGGACTGCGTCCTCGTCTGTAAAACGTGCGAGGTCCCTGCTGGCCCGCCCCCTGTCCCGGGACAGAACTGCCCAGACAGTCCCCTCAGGGGTGGAGGCTGCGGCTGCAGAATCCCAACAAACAGGAGAAACTGAGGCACACGGAAGGTCCATGCAAGGCCCAAGGTCACTCAGCTGGGCAAGGCAGAGCAGCCAGGAGCACGACCTCAGGCTTCGGGCTCTCCGCCTGCGGTCCTTCGCCCTGCCCCCCCCCTCCCCGCCCCCTGGGCGCGGGGCCCCGCCCCCCGGGGGGCGGGGCCCCCCAGGCCCAGGGGGGCGGGCCCCGGCGCCGGCCCCCCGCTTCCCCCCCCCCCCCCCCCCCCCCCCCCGTCCACGCCGCCGGACCCTCGCCCGCCCGCCAGCCCCGGGGTCCCCTGAGCCCGGGACGCTCCTGGGCGCCGCCCACGCGCCACTCACCTGGGCGCGCGGCCTCAGCCCCCACGCGCGCCCGCGGCCCCCAGACTCCGGCTCAAGTCTCCGCGCCCCCCCGGCCCCGCCCGCCTTATAGCCTCTCGGGGGGGCGGGGCCTCCTCGGGGCCGGCCAATGAGGAGTGGCCGTTCGGGGGGCGTGTCCCGGGGCGGGGCTCCAGGCTCCCCTCGCCCTCTGGTTGGGGCGGTCTGCGGTTGCCATAGCAGCCCGGGGACGCCGGCTGCCCAGGGCGCGCCTTTGGCCACCTGTTCCTCGACCCGCGGTGGCCGCGCAGACAATGGAGGGCCGTGGCAGCCCCCGCCGCCTACCGGAGTGACCTTGGGGCAAAGTCCCCGGTGCCTTCCTGCCATCTTGTGTCTTCATCGACCGTTTACCTAAGCCGCGAGCCAGGCTGACCGGTTCCCTCGGACCCCCATTTTACAGATGGGTAAACTGAGGCTCCCACAGCTAGGGAGGGATCCGATTCGAACCCAGTTTGACCAGACTCCAGCCCCCTGCCTTCCAATGCCAGGCCCTAGAATGACCCCTGACCTGCCCTCCATCATCCTTCCAGGGGGAACTGAAATGCTGGGCATCACCATTTTGCCATCTGATGCCCCCAACATCCCAGGATCCCCCAAATCTGACCCCGCCCCGCACGGTGCCCAACGCTGAGTCAGCAGGTGCCCCGGGATCTGAGCTGTGAGAACACAGTCCTCCGGCCCTCGGTCCATCCCAGCCACCCAGCAGGGTTACCTCGGGCCGGCATGCCAAATTGTGGGGAGACCTGAAGCAATCTGGTTTAATTTAAACCTTCCCCGGCACACAAAGCCTGGCAGAAATCCACGGTAAAATGACACCCGGGTCAGAGTTTTATTTTCCAGTTAAGTCACCGGTTGGGGGGTGGTAGTGGAGCGAAAGGCTTTGGACTTCAGTTACCATTGATTTCCGAGTCCATGTCCGGTGCTCCCTGCCCTGGGTAACTCCACCTGCTTTCACCTTCTTCATCCAGGAGACCCAGGAAGTCAACTTGGGAGATGCAGGGAACAAAACGAATTATTAATTCATTCAATTGTGCTCAACAGTTATTTATTAAACCCTTTGAGCCTGAGTAATGCTGGGTAAGACGGAGCTCAGAGAATCCCCCAAATCTGTGGAAGACAGAGCTAAACCCAGTGTGGCCAGGGCTGGGCCAGAGGGACAAGGGTTTCGGTTGGGGGAAGCTGAGATCCAAGAATCGGGGGGCAAGACATTCCAGGGAGAAAGCACGACTTGAGAAAAGGCAGGGGGGGGGCTATTTTGAGGTGCATGAGTGGAATTTGGGGGGCAACCTGGGCCATCATCCTTAGAAGTTGAGATTCTTTGCTAAATGAGCTGCAGTGTTCAGCCAGGCCCCGTCCCCCTCTCCCCGACCCCTGCCCTGGCTGTCACTGAGACCCAGCTGCTGCCAGGAGAGTCTGACCCCGCAAAGCTGCGGGCTCAGCACACAGTGTGTCATTCAAAGAGAACATCTTGTCTTTGTTGGCCAGCAGCCAGCGAAAGAGGTCGTCCAGTTTCCGGTCGCACATCCAGGGGTTCCCAGAGATGTCGAAGCCGTCCTTCATGTCCCAGGCAGGCCGCCCCAGGGATGCCCAGAGTCCCGTGGGCACGCTGCTCAGCCAATTGCTGGACAGGTCCAGCATGTCCAGCTGCCGGAGCCCTCGGAAGGTGCCAGCGGCCACCGTCGCCAGCTTGTTGTTTTGCAAGAAAAGGTAGCCCAAGCTTGGCTGGGGCTGAAGCAGGCCCTCCTCCAGCGCCCGCAGCCTGTTGCCCTCCAGGTGCAGCCGGGTCAGCTGCAGTGGGCCCCTGAGGAGGTCAGGGGGCAAGGTCTTCAGCTGGTTGTCGCTAAGGTCAAGGATGTGCAGGTCCGTGAGGTTGGCCAGCAGCCCCGGGGGCAGCGTCTGGAGGCGGTTTCCGGACAGGTCCAGATGCCACAGGTCCCTCAGGCCGTGCAGCCACGAGGCCTCCAGGACTTCCAGCTTGTTCTCCTTTAGCACCAGGGTGGTGAGGGCGGCCGAGGCCCGGAAGAGGCCAGGGGGCAGCCGGGTCAGGGCGTTGTTGGTCAGATCCAGCACCTTCAGCTGGGACACGGGGAGCAGGAACTCGGCCGAGAGGTTCTCCAGCCGGTTGCTGGAGAGGTGCAGCTCCCGGAGGTTGGGGGTGCCCTGGAGGAAGTCGTCTGACAGCTGGGTGAGGTTGAAGAACTCTATGGACAGGTGGACGGTATCGGCTGGGAGGTAGCGGGGGACTTTGGCAGGTGGGCGGCAGATGACAGAGCTTCCGTTGCTCGACGGGTACACCAGGCAGGCCTTGGGGCTTCGGATAACCCCCTGGGCCGAGGCCACCACCAACAGCAGCAAGAAAAGGGTTCTAGAAGGAAGGGAGTCAAAGTCCCCACGGCTGCAGGAAATGACGGAAGGTGCTTAGTAATACAAAATGGGCACAGTGGGGTCAAAATATACCCAGAATCTGCCCACTTCTCCCCATATCCTTTGCCACCATCCTGGTCTGTACCATCTCATTGCCCCCCATCCCGGACTAGTACAGTCACCTCCTCCTCCTCTTCTCCTGGCTTCTACCTTTGCCCCCCACACCTGCCAGAAATGGCCCCTGGTCCAGGGAGAACTCTCATTCTCTGAAACTTGAATTCTGGTTCCCTTGCCCCCTTGTCAGACCAGCAAGATCTGGCTTATTTTCTCTCATTTCTTGTCTCACTGGTTCAGCATTTTGAAGGCAGAGCCAGTGAACTCCTACTCATCCCGCAAAGCCCCAGCCCCAGTGTCCCTTCTGGGCTCCTCCTCGTTCTGTCCAGCCCGAGTCACCCAGGGTTGAGATGACTGCATCTGCCTCCATCTCCCCCCAAGCCTGGGGGCTCCTTGTGAGAGGAATCCACATGGGTCCCCAGGAACTCTCAGCAGACAGCCAGAGTTCCAGAGGCAAACAGAGGACTCTAAAAATTGCATCCTGCTTGGGACCAGTCTGGGGATGGGCATTTGGCCTCCTTGGAGGGCTGGTCCCTCCAGCAGTGGCCGACATGGCTCAGTAGCACCTGAGGCCACCTGTTCAACCTTGGTCACTGCATTCCCTGGGGTCTCTCTGCCCACCTGGGGTTCACCTGGGGCTTTTTCAGGTGCATGCACCTGGGAATGAGTCTGCCTGTCCCGGTCAGAGCCTGTGTGAGCCCCCATTCAGCCTGCAGGTCTATCCCTGCCCCCTGTGATTTGGCCGGTCTCTTCTACCCGAGGTTCAGGGCTGATGGGAACCTACCTCTGGTTTCGTTCTCGGCTCCAGGAGGACATGGTGATCCCTTTTTTTTTTTCCTGGTTCCTTTGGCCTGGGGAAGTGGTTTTATACCTGCCTGGGCTGGGGGTGGAGCAGCCAACTATGGGGAAATTCCCCCGTCTGTCCTGTTCCCGCTCAGGCAGAAACAGAGCCAAGGAGAGGAAGGGGAGGGGTCACGATTGTAAAATTGCTTCCTGGCGGGGGTGGGGAGGACAACTGAGGGAGGGCAACTCTTGCTCAGCCTTGCTCTCACCCAGGTTCTCCTTCCTTTGCTTCCTATTGTGGCAGAGGTGGGGGAGGGGAGACAGACCCAAGAGTCTCTGGGGCTGAGTCCCCACTTTCCCCAACCCAGGATTCAAGGGTCAGAGTTGCGAGATCCCAGCCCTGAGGGACGGGGACAGCTCTTTGAGCAAGATGTACGATTTACAATAAACTTGAATAACCAGGAAGCTCATTCAAAAGAGAAAAAGGAAAAAAAATAACTTGTCTTGAATTCCCAGCATATATTTTTTTAATGAAATAATTTTTAGAAAATAGAGTTCAAGGGAGGCGGCTGTGGCTCAATCAGTGGGGCTCCCGTTTACCATATGGGAGGCCCCGGGTTCGGTTCCCGGGGCCTCCTGGTGAAGGCAAGCCCGCCCGCACGGCGTGGTTGGCTGACCCAGTGAGCACAAGCAGCAAGGGGGGGATAAATGAATAAATAAATTAAAAAAAAAAAAAAAAAAAAGAAAAAAGAAAATAGAGTTCAAAAGGGAATAGTGCTCAAAGCCTCCACAGTCTTTGAAAAATAGCTTGGGGGAAACTAAACCTGGTTCTGAATCCCAGCTCTGCCATGAATTTGCTTTTCTTTGTGACCTTGGCCAAGTGGCTTAACTTTTCTTTGCCTCAGTTTCCCCATCTGTGAAGTGGAACACATTCTCCAAGAGCTCCTTTTTTTTTTTTTTTTTTTTTTTTTTTTTAAAGATTTTATTT
>JAKSZT010054196.1:861221-910654 GCA_026826555.1 Tolypeutes matacus
CCCCCCACGTACCCTCCCCCCACCCCTACCTGGTACCCGGGCTGAGGAAGATGCAGGAGCCGTCGAGGGCCCATCCGCAGTAGGGGTCCTGGCTGCCGATACAGTTCCTAGGGCAGGGGCCGGGAGGGGTGCGTGGGCCAGGGGCACTTCCCCGGCCCCTCCCGGGCCGTGGCCTGTTCTAAGCACCTTCCTCTTAGCGTTTCTCCTTGAGCCCTGGTGACACACCTCGGAGCCGGGGACTCTGCGCTTCCCGTTTTACAGACAAGAACGCCGAGGCCCAGGGAGGTTAACTTTGCCCAAGTGGGGGAGCTGGGCTGGGAGCCCAAGCAGGCTCGCCCCAGATTGGCAGGGGATGCTGAGGGGCTCACTCAGCACCTGACCCTCTCAGAGATGGGAAATGGGCCTTTTCCCTAGTCACCGGCTCCAGGCGGCAGAGAGGGCTCTTAAGAACGCCTATCAGGTCTTGTCCCTCCTCTGCCTGCAGCCCTCCATGGCTCCCATCTCCCTGGGGGGAAAAGCCCATGTCCTCCTCGTGGCCCACCAGGCCCTGCACGCCCTGCCCTGTCCCCTCTCTGCCCTTCCCTCCTCCTGCTCTCCCCCTCGCTCCCTCTGCTCCAGCCTCACGGGTCTCCTCCCTGTTCCTCTAAAACCCCAGGGCCTTTGCACAGGCTCTTTGCACTGCCAGGTTAATCATTCATTGATTCAGGATGCCGCTAGGGCCCTTGCCTTAGAGCCGGCTCTCCAGACCCGGAGTCCGCACTCCCCTCTCACGCTCCCCAAGCTCTTCTCTCTTCCCTTCTCACCCGAGCCGGCCCCGGGGTGGCGGGGAGGGGATCCTTACTTCATGCACCCCGAGTGCTGCTGGCAGCGGGCCACGGGCACACGGACCACACAGCGGGGGAAGGCCGCCAGCAGGCCACCCGAGGCCGCGTCCAGCTCCAGGCTCAGCAGCCGCTGCCCCGCCTCGCCTCCGCCAGGCCGTCCACACCTGGGGGCGGGGGCAGGATGGTGAGCTCAGGGGCCGGGGGGCGGCTCTCCCCACCCTGCCACCCGCAGGCCCCACCTGTCCGGCCGGTAGGTCTCGAACTCCTCCAGGAAGACGCTGGGCCCCGCCGTCCCCGTGGCACTGGCATTGGGCCGGACGAGGAATTTGAGAACGGTGCCCGCCTCGGAGCCCAGGAAGACGACAGTCTGGTTGGCCCAGGGCCCGGCACCCACATCCACGGCCACCCGTGTCAGCTGGTGCCTGGGGAGCGAGGGTCAGGGTGGGGTCCCTCGTGAGCCAATCCACGTAATGCACAGGTAACGGAGCACAGGTGTGCCAGAAATCAGGCGACAGCCACCTCCCGGGAGTACGTGCTTGCCACGGAGAGACACGGTGCCACGGCACTGGGCATGTCCCTCTGTCTGTGTCCCTGATTGTTCCTGTCCCTTCCTCTGTGTTTCTCTGTTTCTCTCTATAGATAGTCTTTTTTCGTGTCTGTCTCTCCCTGCTTTTGTTCTCTCTCTCTCTCCTAGTGTGTATCTCTGTCTCTCTCTCCTGTCTCTTTCCCTCTATCTCTCCGTCCGTATTCCTCTCTGTCCCCATTGCTCTGGGCGGCCCCCAGAACCCGCGTCCTCAGCTGGGCTGGGCATCCGACTCCAGCAGCCCCGGCGCCCCCCGTGCCCTCCTCCACCCCGCCCCCACCCCGCGGGGACGCCGGCCACGCAGTGTCACTGACCGCATCAGCGTCCTCACGATCCAGGGGCCTTGGCCCAGCGAGGGCACCGCCTCGTCCATCAGGGGGTGCGTCTTGACGAAGTTGAGGATGTCGTCGGGGAAGGCGCTGGAGGCGTTGTACGGCATGCCAGGGGCCGCGCAGCACCCGGGCCTGGAGGGGGGATGGCCAGGGGGTGATCAGGGCGGACTTGGGGGTGGGGGAGCCCCACGTAGGGGACCCCGTTGCCCTCCCCCCCAGGGGCCTCAGTAGTCCCCATCTGTCTAATGGGGGCATCTGGGTTCGGCACCGGCTTAAATAACCAGCTGGGGCCCAGGACCCCCTGCCCAGGCACCTGTTGCGGGATGGAGGGGGCTCTCACCGGGGCCGTGGCACCTGATCCTCCGGCACGGGCGTCCAGATGGACTCGGGGGACTTCTGCTCGCGGAAGCGGCCTTCGAACACGGCAGCCACCTGCGTCATGTCAAAAGCGCAGACGGCCGAGCCGGGGATGCTGAGAGACAGGGTGGGGTCAGATGAGAGGGGCTGGTGAGCCTGGGGGGGGTTCACCACCTCGGGCAAGCGTGCAGAGGCGTCTTGTCCTCCGGAGCTGTTAGAGCACTCAGGACCAGTCCTGCCTCCCCCTCTGGCCCCCTGCCTGCCACAGGCGCTCACTCTAGAGACCTCCTGAGGGGCTCTCAAGCCAGGCCATAGGTCAGCAACTCTGAGGCCACCTCCTTGTCCAGGTCCCCAACATGGCCTTCCTGGATGTCCAGTCTCCTGGTGCCACTCTTGCCCCCATTCCCCAAGGTGCTTTCTTAAAAACACAAATCTGACCTTGCCCCTTGCCTGCTCTTTAATCTTCCATGGCTCCCTAGGGCTCTCGGGATAAAGTCCAAGCTCCTCATCGTGGCCCCCAAGGCCTTGCGTGGTGCAGCCTGTCCTCTCCCTGCCCTCACCTCCTCCCACTCTCCCCCTCACTCTCTCCCACTCCAGCCACACTGGTCTCCTTGCTACGACTTAAATACGCCAAGCTCATTTCAACCTCAGGACCTTTGCACATGCTGCTTAGCTTAGAATGCTCTTCCCTCTTCCTCCAGCTCACACCTATCAAAGCCAACCTCCAAGGCTGCCTCCTCCAGGAAGCCCTCTGGCTCCCTTCCCTCCCAAGGGCAGAGCTTTGTCCCAGGACCCAAGGGACATCTGATGAGTGGATGCAGGGCCTCTCCACTCACACCCACCCAACACCCCAGTCCGCCAGCTCCCGTGGCCGTCCGCTGACCTGTTGCTGGGGGTGGAAAAGACGGCGAGGACCACGGGCCGGCCACCCAGGTTGACCACGCCCGTGACGGCCTGCAGCACGTTGAAGTAGAAGTGGGAGTCCCCGGGCACTGAGCAGTTGAGCCGGGCCTTCAGAAAGGACGTCCACTGCTTCTCCAGCACGCGGGGGGAGCCCCCCACGTCGTTCTTGCACACTCGGGCCACACGAGACACCACCACCTGCGCAGGGCGGCAGCCGACGGGGCCTGAGCCTGGGGGTCAGGCCACCCAGGCCGGATGGCGGAGTCTGCCCCCCCCGGCTCACGTGGGGTAATGGGCCTCATCTACCTCTCTGGGCACCAGCTTCCCCAGTGGAGACACGGGGATGAAAACGATGATATTAGCTGTAGTGGCCGTTACCACCGCCACCACCTCCACGTATGGCTCATTGACTGTTTCCTGGGCATTTTACTCCCAGTGCCTCTTGGGTTCCTCCCACAGCTCCACCAGGGAGGGCCTACAGATGAGGGAACCCTGCGAGGGAAGATCTACTCATGTCCCTGTAGTATAGGTGGGGAAACCGAGGCACAAGGAAAGGGAAGTAACCAGCCCAACGGCACACTGGTAGTAAACGGCAGACTCTGTGCTCTTAGCTACTGCCTGGCTGAGGGATGGATGGGTGAGTGGATGAGTGGATGGATGGATGGATAGATAGAGGGAACGGATGGGTGGATGGAGGGAGGGAGGGGTGGAACGGATGGATGGATAAGTGGATGGAGAGAGGAATGGATAAGTAGATGGGTGGATAGATGGAGAGAGGGAGGGATGGATGAGTAGATAAGTAGAAGATGGTTGCATAGAGAAATGAATAGATGAATGAATGAGCTGGAAGAAGATGATGTATCAGTGGATAGATAGATGGATGAATAGATGGAAGTTGGATGGAAGGTAAATGGATGGTGGATGGATGGATGGAAGGTGAATGGATGGTGGATGGAGGAATGGATGGATGGTAGATGGATAGGTGGTGGATGGGATGGATGGACAGATGGATGGTAGGACAGATGGACAGGTGGATGGAAAGTGGATGGAAGAATGGATAGATGGTGGAGGATGGATGGATGGATGGTGGATAGGATGGATGGATGGATGGTGGATAGGATGGATGGATGGATGGTAGGACAGATGGATGAATGGATGGATGGTAGGACAGATGGACAAATGGATGGATAGATGGATGATAGGACAGATGGACAGGTGGATGGACGGTGAATGGATAGTGGATGGATGGATGATGGATGGATAGATGGATGGAAGGTGAATGGATGGTGGATAGAGAAATAAATGGATGGTAGATGGATAGGTGGTGGATGGGATGGATGGACGGATAGATGGGTGAATGGATGGATGGTAGGACAGATGGACAGGTGGGTGGAAGGTAGATGGATAGTGGATGGAAGAATGGATAGATGGTAGATGATGGATGGATGGATGGATGGATGGTAGGACAGATGGACAGGTGGATGGAAAGTGGATGGATAGTGGATGGAAGAATGGATAGATGGTGGAGGATGGATGGATGGATGGTGGATAAGATGGATGGATGGTAGGACAGATGGATGAATGGATGGATGGATGGATGGTAGGACAGATGGACAGGTGGATGGAAGGTGAATGGAGAGTGGATGGATGGATGGATGATAGATGAATGGATGGTGGATGGATGGATAGATGGATGGAAGGTGAATGGATGGTAGATGGAGGAATAGATGGATGGTGGATAGGTGGTGGATGGGATGGATGGACGGATAGATGGTAGGATGGACAGATGGATGAATGGATGGATGGTAGGATAGATGGACAGGTGGATAGATAGTGGATGAAAGAATGGATAGATGGTAGATGATGGATGGATGGATGGACGAATGGATGGATAGATGGATGATAGAACAGATGGACAGGTGGATGGAAGGTGATTGGATGGTGGATGGAGGAATGGATGGATGGTAGATGGATAGGTGGTTGATGGGGTGGATGGACAGATGGATGGTAGGATGGACGGATGGATGGATGGATGGATGGTAGGACAGATGGACAGGTGGATGGAAAGTGGATGGATAGTGGATGGAAGAATGGATAGACAGTGGAGGATGGATGGATGGTGGATAGGATGGATGGATGGATGGATGGATGGATGGATGGAGGGATGGATGGTAGGACAGATGGACGAATGGGTGGATAGATGGATGATAGGACAGATGGACAGGTGGATGGAAGGTGAATGGATAGTGGATGGAAGAATAGATGGATGGATGGTGGGTGGATGGAAAGATGGATGGTAGGTAGATGGATAGATGGATGAGTGGGGCAGGGGGATAGGTTGGAGGGAGAACCAATGGATAGATAGTGGATGGGTAAATGCATCAATGGAAGTCTAGGTGGGCTGAGAAACGGAGAGATGGGTGAGTGGGAGGGTGGCTGGGGGGCAGGGTGAGTGGGCAGATGGCTGGACAGTGGACGAAGCATGGATAAAGGATAGAGAAATGGATGGTAGAGGGGTAGGTGGAGAGGCGAAAAGCAAATGTGCCAGGACTGGATCACAGGGTATGTGACTCCAGAGCCATCCCTCACCCAGGGCTGCGTGCACCAAGGGAGCTCCTTAAATGTCTTCCAGCCTCGGGGGGGGCCTGGTCCTGGCCAGAAGGGAGCACCCTGAGGACCAGCGGTGGACGGTGGGTCCCTCTCGCCCCAGGTGGTTTCAGGGATCCGCCTCTGCTCCCCATTTCCACAATCAGAGCCGCTCAGCTCTGTGCCCCACTGCACGGGCCAGGTGGGGGAGAAGGGGGGCCTCACCTTCTCCAGGTAGTTAAACTCCATCGCAATCTCTCGGAAGAAGAAGTAGACGTGGCTGCCCCACTCCACCGCGTGGACAAAGTAGGGCTCTGTGGGAGAGGAGGGGTCAGAACTGACGCGACAGCGAGTCTCCTGGGGCTGGGAACCATTAGCCTGGGTGGTTGCTTTTATGGTGAAGATGGATTATTCAGGCAAAATGAAGTGAACTCAGTTTTTTTTGTGTTTTTTTTTTTTTTGGTGGTGGTGGGATCAGAAACCTAAAATCTCCGTTGTCTACCCCCACAAACATCACCGACTTCTCATTCCCTTCCTCCCTCATTTGAGCTTCTGCTATACCCCTCTGATAACCCATTTTTGGGGTTTCTAATCTACCCACTTCCAGCTAGTTCTACTTTCAATCTAATTTATATCGCTCCTCTAGCTTTATCTTCAAAGAGGCCGGTAGGCTCCAAAGATGAGATGGGAGACTCCTCCGGGACTCTTATTCTGGTGGGGGGATTTGATGCCAGCCAGTCCTGCCAGGTCCACTCGCTACCCCTCCCAGCCCCACCTTTGAACCACTTGGAGTCGTGTTTCACGGTGCGCAGAGTGGGCCGGTCCCCGAGGCTGCGATAGATGACGGCGTCGATGGCCAGGAAATCCGTGACGGTGGCTGTAAAAAGCATCCCATCTGGGGGTGCCGGTGGGGGAGAAGGCGGGTGAGAGGTGACATCTGGGAGGCCAGGGGCTGGGCGGGTCAAGACGCGCTCTTGCCAGACTGAGCCCTGGTCCTAGGTGAGCCCCTATGCCTGGGCAGAGAGCCCCAATCCCGTCCAAATCCGGACCCCAGCAGAGATTGCGTCCATGCCACAACCCAGCCCCCTCATGAAATGACACAGCCTCCGGGAGTGGAAAATTCCGGGCCTTGTCCCGGGCGGGGACCCGGATGATCAGTTGCGATCGGAGCGCACTCACCAGAGAAAAGGGCGACGTTGGCGTGTTTGGGGTCGTACGGGCAGCGGGCCATGCCACTGACGCTGTCCCCAATGGGCTGCAGCGTGTCCACCTGCAGATGGGGCCGGAGCCTGAGTGACAGGGCAGCTGGCCACACCCAGACTCCCGGGGTGGGGGTGGGGATCCCGGCTCCACCGCCACGTGCTGTGTGACCTTGGCCAGTCTCTTAAACCTCTCTGGGCCTCAGTTGCCTCATCTGTCAAATGGGTCTAAGAGTCGCTGGCCCCTCCTCGCATGACTGTGAGCTTTTGACCTCATTCTAAAACTGGCTCGTGGCCCCTGGAGACCACTGCCCTCGCTGGGGGAAAGGCGAGGGCCAGCACATCTTGGAGGGCTTCCTGGAGGCGGTGACATGGCCTCGGGGAGGGCCAGGCTGAGTGGAGCGGGGGACCCGAGGGGGCGACTCACGCTGTAGTTGGCGCACACGGGGTTGAAGGCGTTGGAGCCACACACGAAGAGCGTGGCCTGGTCTCGAAGGAGCAGCACCTTGACGAAGTTTCGACATTCGCCCTGGGTGGGTGGGTGGGTGGGGGGCGTGTGGGCGTGGCCCGCGAGGGGGCGTGGCCAGAGCAGAAGGCAGATCAGGGGCTTTGATGGAAGAGCCAGGAGGGAGAGGGGGCATGGGCGTGGCCCTGCCTCGGGGCGGGGCCAAGATGGGATACGGGGTGGGGCTCCAGCAAGGCTGTGGGCGTGGCTGTGGCTGGGTACCACTTTGGGGCGTGACCAGGCTCTGGGCGTGGCCATGGCTCCGCCCCCGTCTTGCCCAGCAAGGAAGGTCTGGGCGTGGCCATATTTAGTGGGCGTGGCCCGGTGGGCGGGCGTGGCCAGGCGGGAGGTGTGGCCCAGCTCACCTCCTGCTTGCCTTTCATGTGGCACACGTGGATGTCACCGGGGTTGGAGCGCCAGGTCAGCTTCTGGGGACAGAGAGAGCTGGTGAGGGGAGCGGAGTCCCCGACAGCCCCAGGGACCCCGGCCGCGCAGTGTTGGGGCCTCCTGATGGGAACCCCAGGCAATGCCCCCTCCCCTCCTCTCCCTCCCCCTCTCTCCCCTCCCCTCCTGCCTGTGCCCCCTCCTCACCCGCTGGTACCGCAGCTCCATGGACATGGGGGGCTCCAGCTCCACCCGGTACAGGTTGTCCCTGGGGGGGGCAGAGTTAGTGTGATTGGGGGTCCCCCCGGCACCCCTCCCACTCCCGACCCCCTCTCCGCTGGATGCTGGGTCCAGCACGGACGCCCACTTCTCTGCCCTTGAGTGCCTCCACCACGCAGGATTTTCCACGCACCCCAACCTGCCCCCTCCCACCTGATCACCACCCCCTCACCCTTTAGAAACTGCCTCGCGTGTCACCCCGCGTGACACGCCACCTCCCGGTTCCACGCTGCATGGCCCAAGAGCACCCACCACGAGGAAATGCCCAGCACCTTCACCCCAGCGCCCACCCCACCCCAGCACCTCCCAGCACCCCATCGGGGTCTCATCTCATCCTCGCCCCACAACGCAGAAACTGCCCTGGGCAAGGTCGCTGGTGACTTTGTGTTGTCCAATGGTCAAGTCTGTGTCCTGCTCACCCTCTGGGCATCTCTGACCCCGACTCCTTGTGTCCCCCCCCCTCCGGGGAACACCATCCTCACGCCACCCCCGGAGCCCACAGCTGACCCGCTTCTGTTCCACCTCTCCCAGTCCAGCCCCCTTGGTCTCCCCCTGGGTCCTCCGGCCTTATGCACCCCCACCTGCACCCTCCCTGGGACCTCATTCATTGTGGGGTGTTAAACCCCATCTGCACCCTCAGAGCATCCACGTCCAGTCTCCAGACAACCCCCCCCACCCTGCCACCTCCAGACTCAGGGGCCAGCTTCCCCTCCACGTGTCACACTCACCAAGCGCACAGCGCCCTGACCTTCACGTGGGCGTCGCCCTTGACTCCCCTCCATTTCCAACATATCAGCCAATACCAGCGACCCTTCCTTCAAATCCCTCCCCAATCTGCCCACTTCTCCCCTCTCCGTTGCCCCCGCCTGGTCCAGCCCCATCACTGCCAGCGTGGACACGTGCAGTCCCTTGTGCCCAGGTCCCTGGGCTCCGGTTCTCGCCCTGCGCACTGTTCTCCCCAAAGCAGCCAGAGGGCGCCGTGAGCACCCCAGTCAGGGCCCTCCTCTGTCCACAGCCCTCCATGGCTCCCACCTCACTGGGCCTCTTCGTGACCCACCAGGCCCTGCATAACTACCCCGGTCCCCTCCCTGCCCTCGCCTCCTTCTACTCTTCCCCTCGCTCATGCTGCTCCAGCCACACCGACCTCCTCCTTGTGCCTCAATCCTTCCAAACTCTTCCCAGCCTCAGGGCCTTTGCACATACTGACCCTTCTGCCCGGAACGCCCCGCCCCAGATTTCCCCACAACTGGCTCCTCATCACGCAGGCCTTAGTTCAAATGTCACCTCCTCAGAGAAGCCCTCCTGGGCTACCCACCCGCGGCATCTCCCACGCTTTTATTTATACATTCACTCTGTGTGGTTATTCCATTGCTGAATGCACACCCTCACGCTGGAGCTTGGTGCACGGGGACGCCAGGTGAACTCTGCCCTAACTGCTGTCCCCACCTGTTGACACACCCCAACAGGCTCGAGGCACCAAATGCACTGGGCTTTCAGCACCCTTGAAAGATGAACCCCAGAGACACACATTTTTGCACCCCAGTCGAACAACAAGCTCCACCAGGCCAAGCTGGAACTTGCTACCACGGCCCCCCACACCTCACCTGCGTCCCCCCTGCCCACCGGGCCCCCCTACCTGTCGCCGATGAACAGCGTCCTGTTGACCAGCAGGATCCGCTGGATGTTGAGGTCCTCAGCACCCTCGGCGGGGACCAGACGGCCAGGCCCGCTGCCCACGAATACCGGATAGTGGTTCAGGTCTGGGGGGGCGGAGGGATGCGGTGGGGAGGGCTGTGAGCCCAGGCCCTACTCCGGTGGCCCGAGGTCACGCCCCTTCTGGGACCTGGCGCAGGGGTGCAGTAGACCCAGCTGCGAAGTCAGAGCTGCCCTCGGGGCTCCCCCTCTCCCCGGGACCCCCCCAAACTCACAGTCCGTGGGGGCCACGCTGAGCGGCGGCGGCTCCTCTGGGAAGAGGCCGTGGGCGCCCCCCAGGAGCAGCAGCAGGAGCAGCAGGGCCGGGCGGGGAGGGGGCGCGCGCGGGATCCGCATGGCGAGGACAGGACCGCGGGACGTGACACCTGCGGGCGGGCGGCGTGGAGGTGAGCGGCGCTGCCTGCAATCCCGCCCTCCGCCGGCAGAGGGCGCGCGCGCCGCGGCGGCCGAGACCCGCCCCGCCCCTTTCCAGAAAACTTCCGCGTCGGGATAACATTTAAAAAAACAACAACAACAAAAACAAAAACAAAATCAGCCATGTTAACAGAGAATAACACCCGGCACTTATTTAATTATCAGAACAACATTATGCCCGGGAAACGGCTTCAAGCCAAAAAAAATGCATTAGGTGAGTAATGAAAAGAAATAATAAGGAGACACAAAAATCCCAAAACATATATTGAAAACATTCTAGAATCAAAACAATAAAGATCTTAAAAATCAAAGGCCCAAAACAAAACAAAGACTCTTAGAATCTCAGAAACTACAATCTGGGAATCGCATAACTTTGGAATGACAGAATGTTCCAGAAGGCCTGGGGCCTCAAATGGCCCCCCACAGGTCTGATTTCCTTCCTGAGTCTAGCCTTTTTGTCCTCTGCCCAAAGTCCTTCAGTAATAGGCCCCGCACTGCCTCTAGAAGTGGCCTGTTTTCCACTCCCACTCAAGGTAACTCCGGAGAACCTTCCAGTGTGTGGAGTATGAACCCTTCAATGAGCTCCCCCTTCCCTGACCCAGCCCCCCTAAAGCCCCAGCTCAGGGACCCCCTACCAGACAGGGATGAAGTCCAGCTCCCGAAGGCCCCCAAAAAGAAATATGACAGCCTCATCCTTCTGGGCAGCCTCGGTCAAGCGCCGTGCCTCAGTGTCCCCATCTGAGCAGCAAGGTTATCTGCAAGCTCTGCCCTGGCCTTGTGGCTCGGGGATTCCGAGCCCCGGGAGGTGAAGGTGATACGGGAACATTGGCCCTGGAGTCCCTGCCTCTGAGCGGTCAGGGCCAGAAAACAGGAAGCCTTGCGTGGACCGGCAGGCTTCCGCTCCGTGGCCCCGAATTTCCAGGATTTGTGACTCAGCGGATGCTCGGATCTCATGTGTGCGAGGGGCACGGCCCTGCTTCCTTGCGGGCTTCCTTCCCCAACTCCTCCCCAGCTCCGCAGCCTCCTGTGGCTCCCAATGACCCCTGAGTCCAAGCCCCAGCCTCTGCCAAGCATTCAACTTCCCCACTGCTGCCTCCCCTCCTTCCTCAGTGCCACTGGCGCCTTCGAGCTGCCTGGGCCATCCCAGCCTCTCGGGGGCGCCCTGTCCACTCTGTGCCTTTTCACCTATGATTTATTAGAATCATATTTAACTTTAGAAATGTTAACACAACAGCTGCATGCGCTGGCAGTGCAGCACTGTGATTGGGCGCAGGGGAGCCAGACTGCAGGGGTTCAAATCCCAACTCCGCCACTTCACGCTGTGTGACCCTGGACAGGTCACTCCCCCCTCTCTGGTTCTCAGTTTCTTTGCCTGTAAAATGGGGGGTGTCAGCAGTACAGACCTCACGGGCCAGTGGTGGGGATGAGCACAGTAGGTGCTCAATAAATGTTTGTTTGTTATTATTATTACTGTCGCCATCGTTATTGTTGACATCTACCAAGCGCTGGGCTGGGTGGTTTCTGGGAATTACTTCACAGAGCCCCTCAAGGGCTCCAGCAGTTTTGGGGTGATATTAAAATCCTTTTGCGGACAGGGAAACTGAGGGTCAGATTTGGGGGGTGTCCCCCACCCCCCTCCAGAGAGGAAGTGCCCAGTTCACAGAGGGGCAGACTGAGGCCCCAGGTTGCAGCAGGATCTCGTGGCTAATCTCTCTCTTGGTTTTCTTAAATTTCGGGGCTGGGAAGGGACTTTATGCTCCCCCTCTTCCCCCAGGTCCACCCTGGGCTCCCCAGGGGAATCTTCTCTTGCCTCCAACCTGCTCCTCTTTCCAGTTCCTCGACTCCGGGATGGCCCCATCACCCTTCAGCCGAGTGCCAGGTGTCGGCCTCGTCTCCTGCCCCGTCGCCCTCTCCAAGGTCCACGCGCCCTGCTCTCCCTGCAGAGACCCCTCCCATCCATCCCCCCCCCGCCGCTCTGAGCACCCCACAGCCAGGCTCCTGCCTCCTGCCAGGTCCCCGGGCCCTAGTCCTGTCCCTCCAGTGCATCCTCCTCAGGGCAGCAAAGGAATCTTCTGGAATGCAAATCTGACCTGCTCTAGACCAGGGCTTTCCATCTTCAGCATTGTGGGCATTCGGGGAATATTCTGTGGGGTAGGGGCCGCCCTGTGCACTCTAAGATGTTGAGCAGTATCCCTGGTCTCCACCCACTTGATGCCAATAGCAAACCCCCTTCCAGGCGTGACACCCAAAAAATGTCTCCAGACATCTCCCAACTCCGAGAGAGAACCGCTGGTCTAAAGCCTTCTTTGGCTCCCTAGTGCCTTCAGAAGGAAATCCCAGTTGTCGCCGTCCCCCCTCTTTCCCATCCCCACCTCTGGGCATCTGCACACGCTGTTCCCTCTGCCTGAAATATTGTCCCTCTCCTCTCAGTTGCTTGGTGATCATACCCTTCAGGTCTCAGGCACCTCCTCCAGGAAGCCTTCCCAGACCAGCTCCCAGGCTGGCTCCATGAATGCGGCTTCCATCACTGCCTTAATCACCTCCCCTGGGGACTGTGAGCCCTGACAGGGCAGGGTGGGTCTGTCTTGGCCACCACCATGTCCCCAGTTCCCAGCCCCAGGCCCAGCATACAGTAGGTGCTTAAGACATAATAGAAATAGCAAAGGCTTCCAAAGCCCTTGCTAAGTCCCAGGCATATGTCCCAAGTGCTTAAACGAACTCATTTAATCCTTACAACGTACTCAAGAGGTGGGTGCTATTAATATGTCCCTTAGACAGATGGGGAAACTGAGGCACCGAGGAGGAGTCACTTTCCCAAAGTCAGGAAGTGGTGGAAGCAAGACTGGAACCTGCTCCATCAGCATCGGTTTATTTTGATGACAGTGCAAAACCGAACCCCAAATGCTCTCTTTTGGGAGGACTTGGGGCCACCTTGGGACCCACCCCAGCACCTGGCCTCAGTTTACCCTCCCCTCCCATCCTGGGGGTTACTGGAGGCCTCGGCGCACACACACACCCCCATCCTCCAAGACCATCTGCTTCTCTCCATGAAACTCGAGGCGCCTCTGCCAGTAGCCACCCGGCGCCCGTCTGCCCAGAAGCGGCCCCACCACCTGCCGGGAGCACCTGGTCACCGCAGTCGCCACCCGTGGGGTCGGGGCTGGAGTCGGGGCCAGGCGGGGGGGAGCCGGGGGGCACTTGGGCGCCCACAGGGTGGGCAGGCACGTCCAGGCCCCTGCAGGCAGCCCCCTCTGGCTGAACCCCGAAACTGTCACTCCAACCCTCTGTGCACGGTCCTAGAGATGGACGTTTCCTTACGGCCACCTCCTCCTCCTCCTCTCTCTGGGGACACCCTCACGTGAACCCCGGAACCCTGCCTGGCTCCCTTCCCTCCTCTCCTGGCCCCCCCTCGGTCCTCCTTCCCACCCCACAACTCTCTACTGTTGGGTCAGGACCTGGGTCCTTGGGCCTCGTCCCTCCCCTTCCCCTCAAAGGCGTTGTCCATTCTTGGGGCGTTAAACCCCATCCGTGCCCTGGCAGTGCCCACGTCCTGTCTCCAATTGGGGTCCTCCTGGGCTCTGAACTTGGGGTCCAGCTGCCCCTCGACGTATCCATGCAGGGGGTGGAGGGGGGGGTCCCCGACCTTCCCCCAAACCACACTACGTCCACCAAGGTAGCTCTGCCATGGGTTTGAAATTCCCAGGAGAACGTCCCTCCCATCTTCCTCAAGCCAGCGTGACTTGTGCCGTCTCTTAAGTATAAATTTTAGGACCAACTTGTAAAGTCCAAAAACAAACAACGAATAAAACCAGAACCCGTCGCGATTTTCGCTGGAATAGCAGCGCTGAGATCACACTGCTGGCAACAGACAGGGAGTCCCCCCCTCCCATCCCCCCCCAGCCCACGTCCCCCCCATGCTCAGGCCAGATCTAAGTGGGGAGCCCCTACTCCCCTGCCCCCACTTCACCTCCCCCAGCCACCTTCACCCCTACATCCAATCCCAGCAAATCCTATCAGCTCTGTGTTCAAAATCTGTCCAGAATTCCCACCTCTTCCCGGTCTCCATCATCTAATTCCTGGACCCCGCTGTCGCCTCCGCCCTGCTCCCCAGGCTCCAGCCCTCAAAGTCTGTCCTCCTTGGCGCATGGGAGCACCCAAGTCAGGTCCCATCCCTCATCTGCCTACAGTCCTACATGGCTCCCAACTCTCCCCCCAAGAGTCAAAGCCCAAGTTCTCCCCGCGGCCCACTAGGTCCTGTGCGCTCTGCCCCATCCCTTCCCTGCCCTCCCCTCCTCCCGCTCTCCCCCTCGCTCCCTCTGCTCCAGCCACACAGGTCTCCTGGCTGCTCCTCCAACATCCAGCACAGTCCTGCCTCAGGGCCTTTGCACATGCGTCCCCTCTGCATGGAATGTGCTTCCCCCAGACAAGCTCAGGATTTCCCCCGCTCCCTCCTCCGTGTTGATGCTTCTGGACATTGCGCAGTCTCCAAGGACCCCAGTTAACTGTGGACGCTAGGCTGGCCGCCGTGTCTGTCCACCTTCCCACTCTGCCCTGCCCAGCCCCAGCTCGCTGGCCAGTTGGGGAAACCGAGGCCCGGAATGAGTTCAAATCCCAGCTCCGCCTCCTCTCAGCTCTGCCACCTCGGTCACTACACCTCTTGGGGCCTCAGTTTCCCCATCTGTGAAGCGTGGGTAATAAGAAGTGCAGCCCTAGAGCACCGTTATTAAGTAGAAAGGACGCTGGGGGACGGATGTGGCTCAACTGGTTGGGCGTCCGTCTCCCATATGGAGGGACCCGGGTTCGATACCCGGGACCTCCCGGTAAAAAAAAAAAAAAAAAAAAAAAAAAAAGTAGAAAGGACGTAATCTACAGAAATGCTACGCTCGCCACGTGTGTCCTTTGAAACTTTCTACAAGGCACATTCAAAAGGGAGCGGATGTGGCTCGAGCGGTTGAGCGCCCGCCTCCCACGTGGGAGGCGCCACGTTCAGTTCCTGGTGCCTCCTCTAAAAACAAACAAACAAACAACAAGCAAAATAAATGAAAGCCAACTCAGGGAAGCCAATGTGGCTCAGCGGTTGAGCACCGGCTTCCCACATACGAGGTCCTGGGTTCAATCCCGGACCCCCGATACCAAAAAAAAAAAAGAGAGAGGGGAGCGGGTGTAGCTCAGTGGTTTGAGCACCTGCTTCCTAAGTATGAGGTTTCAGGTTCAATCCCCGGTACCTCCTAAAAAAAAAAAAAAAAAAAAAAAGTAAGAAGAAACAGGTGAAATTCGTTGTAATAATAGGTTTTCTTTTTTATTTTTTCTTTTTTTTTTTTTTAAAGATTTTATTTATTTATTCATTTATCCCCCCCCTTGCTGCTTGTGCTCTCTGGGTCAGCTAACCGCGCCGTGCGGGCGGGCCTGCCTTCACCAGGAGGCCCCGGGAACCGAACCCGGGGCCTCCCATATGGTAAACGGGAGCCCCACTGATTGAGCCACAGCCGCTTCCCATAATAGGTTTTAATTAAGCCAACAGACCTGAAATATCATCTCAACAAACAATCGATATAAAAATTTTCACGACACGGTTTACATTATTTTTTTTTGTACTAAGGCTTTGGAATCCAGCAAGTATTAAAAAAAATATCAACTGTGTTCTAACCCAGCCAGGGAGGATTCCTGCACCCTCTTTACCCTAGCAAGGAAGTTCTACATTCAGACTACTTTGAGTCCCTCTTGCTTCCAGAGGCTACCGGCAGCTAAAGGCCTGGGGGCTTGAACGCTCCCCAGCCTGGGCTTTGAGATGCCCTTGAGGGGGCAATGCCGGCCCTTCTGTCTCCTCCTCTCTGATCCCCACCCACCCAAACCACTCCTTTACTGAGCATCCCAGGCTCAGTGCAGACCTTGCCACTCCCCTGCTCAGAGACTTATCATGGCTCCCTAGCACCGCACAAATAAAGAGCCAAATTTTGTACCTTGATGTTCCAGGCCATCTCCCACCCCAGGCCCCCCAGGCCATTGCTCAGGCTGACCGCTCTGCCAAGGGGACCTGCTTGGCATTCTCAAGGTCCAGCTTCCCAACCATCCAGATATAGTCATCTCACTCTCTTTCCTCAGCCCTAGAAGCCGGTCACCCGCCATGCCTATGCCCCCTCCTCCAGGAAGCCTTCCCTGACTGCCCTGTGTGAGCATCAATTTCCCTGGGCCATAATCCCATTCTCAGCTCAACCCCAACCTTACTGAGCTGCGAACAACTGTCCAGCTCTGGCATTCTGTATCTCATACTGAAAATGATTCATTCACTCACTCGAGCAATTTTTGAGCACCATCTGTATGCCAGACACCATACTAGGCACTAGAGACACAGCAGAGACCCAGACAGTCCCAAAGCCCTGCCCTCGTTGGGCTCCCGGTCCAGTAGGGAGAGAAGGGGTACACATGTTACCCAAGGACTGAACTCGATAACTTCCGACAATGATCAGCACAATGACGAAAATGCATAGAATGTTGGAAGAGTGATGGGAAAGGGGCTTGCTCCTTCAGCAGGTAGTCAGGGGGAAACGGCGCAAGCTGAGGCCTGAAGATTGAGGAGGAGGGAGTCATGAAGATGTCGGGGAAAAGTGCTCCAAGTGGAGGCTGGAACCACTAATGGAACAGAAAGAAGTTCAGGGTGGGAGAAGGATTGTCACATTACACAGAGAGGACCTCTGGGCTTCTCCCCGTCTCCCAGCCAAGACACTGAGCCACAATTTTATCATCTGTAAGATAAGGCACTGAAAGCTAAATGACCTTGCTGGGTGACCTTGGGGCCAGCAGCTCGCCCTCCCTGGGCCCCTCCACTCCATGGCTGGGGACTTAGGAACCCCGGGGCCAGCTTCAGACCCTCTGTTTCCCCATCTGTCATGCAAGGATGGGGGTGGGGTGCCTCTGTCCAGTTCCACACAAGGTGCTGCCTGTCGGCCCGTCCATCCCGGTCGCCCTGGGATTCCAGCTCCAGGGCCCACCGTCCCCGGGGGGGAATCAAGTAACTGGGCCTGGCAGGTCTGGTTACCGGCTCTGCTTACAGCTGCCTCCTCCAGCTGCCTCCCTCGCCCCATTGGCGACCCAGCTGGCCTCCAGGGCTGTCTAGGAACTTGACAGAAAGGCCAGAGGGAGTTCCTGGGGCCCAGGTCATGGGCGGGGAGGGGTGGCAAGGTGCCCTCTCTGCTGGTAGTGAGTAATCCTCTGCTCGTGACCCTCTCTGTGTCCTCAGCTCTCTGAGCCTCAGTTTCCCCATCAGCAAAGTCAGCGTAATCTTGGGTTCTCAGGAGGAAACGAGCCATGCGTAGTAGGTGTTTGATAAACTGTGTCCGCTGCTGTGCAGCCTGGGGTTTGCCCCTCTCCCTCTCTGGGCCTCCGTTTCCTCCTCTGCAAAACGGGGGTGAGGGTTTCGGCACCGTGGGAGAAGGGGGTGACTTCTGTCAACAAACGCCGGCTGTACGAATGTCCCACGAAGGCGCCCTCCTGATAAAGTAGCAGCAAGGATATTTTCACTAGATCTTTCTTGAGCAACTACTAAGCGGCAGTTACAGCCGAGGAATTGGCCGCAACCCAGATCATGTGTGCTAAGGGCTGGGCACAGAGCCAGGCATGCAGTAGGTGCCCAATTAACGCTGAGCGGATCTTCCCCTCACAGCGGCCCAGGAGGGCAAGGCTTTCGAAATAAAATCTGCCAAGACCCCTGCGCCAGGCCTGTCTCCCGCCAACGCCCACCCGATAAGGCAGAGACCAGCACCGTTCATTCCCATTTCGCAGAAGGGGAAACTGAGGCTCCGAGAGGGTAAGCCATTTGACCAAGGTCACCCAGCACATCAGAAGGTGCACGGGGGATTCGAACCCGGGCTGCAGGGCTTTTTCCTGCCCCTCGCACTCATTGAGTGCTCCGGGTTGTGCTATTCACCTAGAAGGTGGAACAGCCTTTGGGAATATTTTGTGAATGAGGCTCAGAGAGAGGCCACCCCACTTGGCGAGCCAGGGGGGGGGGGACGACCAGGAGGCAAAGCAGGACCACAAGTGGGGGACAGGGACAGGTTCCCCAGGGCTCCCAGCCCAGGCAAGGTGGGGGCTCCCGGGTAATTAATTTTAATCACTGTTTGGAAATTGGGCTGCCAGGAGGCAAATCAGAAGCAGCAACTTGTAATTAGGAATGGGGGGGGGCGGGCTGATGTCACCACTCGGGGACCATTCAGAGGAAATTAAAGCGTCATTTATACCCAGTGGGTAATTAGGGGGCCAGGAGGGGATCGCCTGAGGGGACTAGGGAATCCGGGCTGGGGGGCTGGTGGGGGGTGGGTGGGTGGGGTTGGGCACCCACAGATTCCCAAGAGGGGGTTTCAGGGCAGATCTGGGGGCCAGAGGGGCCAATTCGGAAAAAAAAAAAAAATGCAAGGGAGTGGCCCCTGAACTTGGGGCCCAGTTTTGGGGGACAGAGAAGACGAAGCTTCTGCTCCAGCGGGGGAAGGACAAAGAAGCAATGGCCTTGCTCTCGGGGTTCTGGGAGCCCTCCCCTCATCCTAGCTGAGCTGCCCCACCCAGTATTCCCAAGGGCGAGGGGACCAGAGCGCGGGAGGTCCAGAGGAGGGGCGCTGCGGGACAGATGCTGGGGGTGGGGAGGCAGGTGGGCTGGGCCAAGTGCTGCTGGGAAAGGAAGATCTGGCGAATGAACTCGAAGAAGACAAAGGCGGGGAAGTAAGGTCCCTGAGGGGGGCAGGGAAGAAGGCACTGGGGTCAGAGTGGACCACAAGTGCGCGCGTGAGTCAGGCCTCAGGAATGGCGGAGATGCTGGCCAAGTGACGTCGCCCGGGGGGATGGGGCGTGAGAACTCTGTAACATTGGAGGAAACCTAAGGGGCAGGGTCCAGCCGTGATTCACTAGGTGACCTTGGGGGATTTGCCACCTCATTTCTCCCCCGGGGCCTGGGGCTCAGACCTTCCCACGGGAAGAACCACTCAGAAAGTGACGCTCCGAGCCTGGGGCTACGGGCTTTAGGGAAAAGCATCTCAATTAACCTGGTGGGACTGGGGCGGGGTTTGTTCTCACCATTTTACAGGAGGCCCAGAGTGGGCAGGTGTGTGCCCAAGGTTGCACAGCCAGGATATAGCCTGGGTGGGATTTGAACCCAAGCCATCAGCCCTGCCCCACAACCCATCCCTCTGCCTCCAAAATCTCGCCCAGACCCTGCCACTTCGCAGCTGCCTCTGCCTGGCCAGCCCCCATCCTCGCTTGCCTGGACCAACGCCGTCACCTCCGCCGTGATTCCCTGCTCCCACCCTCGCCGCCACCCCAGTCTGTCCTCCCCGCAGCGACCAGAGGGCACCTGTGAGCTCCTGAGTTAGGGTCTGTCCGTCCCCTCCCTGCTGCCTTCCCCTCCTCCCACTCTCCCTTCACTGGAGCCTCCAACAAGCCAGGCTCCTTCCTGCCTCAGGGCCTTTGCACAGCCTGGAGCTCTGTTCCTGGAGAACAGAGTTCTTTCCCCCCCACGGCCAACTCCTGCTCATCTTTCAGGTCTCAGCTCAAATGTCACCTCCTCAGGGACGCTCTCCCCCCCCCCACCCTCAGCTAAAGCAGCCCCACCCAGTGGGGCCACATAACCCAGTTTTATTGTCTTCAGGGTGCTGATTAGACTTGATCTACCTCTGTTTATTTCCTCCTTAGTGTCCGCGTCCCCTCCTGGCTATGAGCCTGGCGAGGGCAGCCCCAGTCTGCCTCTGTCATTGCTGGGTCCCCAACACCTGGCATATAGTAAGGGCTCGTTAACGATTTGTCTCCCGAGCAAATGAGATCAGAGCCCCCTACCCTCCCACCCCCAGCGCCAAAGGAGACCAGAGCCAGAGGGTCCCCACCTTTCTGCTTTCCGAAATGATTCCCATTTCTGGGATAAGAACAAAACAGGACTCTGCCTGACACGAGACCCGCATCCTCTTGTTTAAACGCTGGCCTGAGGAGAGCATCCCTATTTTACAGACGGGGAAACTGAGGCTCAGAAAGGCGAGTGTGAGGAAATGGGGTTCAGCCCAGCTGAGGATGACCCGACTGTAGGGGCAGGCTCTGAGGGCCGTAATTCAGAGTGACTGTCACAGCCGCCCTTGGCCCCCAAGGAAGGGATGGGCCGGGACCCACAGAGAGAGAAGGAGGTTCTGCTGTCAGAAAGCATGTGGGCTCCCTGGTGAACTCCTACACCTCCGTCAGGGCCCTAGCTGTGGTGCCCCTCTTTGACACATCCTCCCTGCTCCACCCAGCTTTTCCCCTGCTCCAGCTGCTCCCTCCACTCTAGCCCCGACCCTGAGTAGAGGGTCAGTGTGTCTGTCTGTTTCCCCTCCCCTTGCCTGGAGGCATCACCCAGCAGGGAGTGTTTGTTGATTGACTGGGTCTCCCCCTGGGGCCTTCTGAGAACCCTCAGTCCTCTGTCTGCAAGTTGGGAAGTTCTCTCCTAGGTCTGCCCTTGGAAGGCAGACTTCGCCCAGGCCAAAGTGCATCCTGGGAGATGTAGTCCTCAATGACCCGGGCCTCCCAGCAGGGGCATCGAGGGTGGTCAGGGGGACCCAGCCCAGAGGGACATTAGAGGAGTCCCCGGCCTCCCAACTGCCTTCTTAACACCTGCCACTTTATCTGGGGGGGGTCCCCGGAGAAGAGATAAAAATATGGGGCTCGGGCCTAGACCCCTCAGGGCTCATATACAACCGGCCTTCCCCTGAGTCCTTCCCACAGCTGGTTTTCCAGATCCTTCAGTCATAGGACGGCGTGGGCCTCAGTTTCCCCGATCGCAGCTAAACAAGCTCAGAGAGTGGAAAGTCACAGAGGCCAAGAGGAAGCCACCATTATCGGGACTCAGATAAATCAGAGCAATCGAGTTTCGAGCTCATAAGACTTTAAACATTACAGCAGCTCAGAAAGCCCAGAGTACTCGGAAAAGAAACGCGCAGGCTCAGCGGACCGGACCAGTAGCAGAACGATGTTTCCGGAATTCTGAAAAGATGGCAGTCCAGCCCCACTTGCCTGCCTCCCCGCACGGGTGGCTCACCACCTCTCCAAGCAGCCCGATCGGTGTCCAGAAGCCTATCTCCTGGGAGCTACCCCTTTCTCGCGGCTGCTCAAGGTCCGAAACTTTTGTTTCTGTACCTCCCCTGCTCTAAAACCTTCCATGGCTCCCCATCGCCCTTGGGATAAAGCTCCTCAGTGTGGCATTCAAAGACCCTGCCTCCCTCTTGGGCCTCACTGCTCATCGCTCCCCCCAACACGCCGTGCTGCAGATATCCTCACCATTCCCTCCACCTGCCTGTGCCCGCCCCTCCTGGCAAAATCATTCTCATCCTTCAAGCCCAGAGCCAGCATCCCCTCCTCCAGGCAGCCTTCCTTGCTCCACCCCAGCCCTGACTGCTGGCCTAGGAGCTTCTCCCCCGCAGCCTACGGGTCCCCAACATTGCTCAGTAGAGACTGGGCAGACGAAGCAGGGCCATGCCCTCCTGGGAACGCCCTCCTCCCAGGAGACGGGGTGGCCACAGGCACGCCCTCCAGCCCCCAGGGACCCAGCTCACCTGTCCCGCCGGCTGACGTCAGGGTCACCTTTGCCAGGACAGCTTGATTCCTATCTTCCAGGCCCAGGTCACCCCTGCATCTCCCGCCTGGGCAGCCGCGGCAGGCACCAAACCCTCTCAGAGCCGGAATCTCTAGCACCTTCTTAGCCCATTGGGCAGAGGTGAGGGCCGAGGCACGGGGACCGGATGGGGGAGGAAAGGGAGGCCCCTCCCAGGTCACTTAGTTCCTCGACTTGGAGAAAACTCACCCCAAAGCAGCGTGGACCCCTGGGTGCTGGGCTCTGGCAGGAGGCGGGTCGGAACTGGAGAAGGTGATAATCCAGATATTGTAATGTTACGTCTCCCTGCCAGTGCTCAAGCCCTACACCCAAAGAGCTACTCTTGGGGAGATTGCCGCCCAGAGAGGGCCAGGAGCCTGTCTGAGGTCACACAGCGGTGCCCCTCCTCTCAGCCTTTTCCTCTATACCTAATGTTTTTTGGAGATCTCTGAGGACGTTGGAAGCTCCAGACCTAATTCCCAGCCAGCCCAGAATTGATTGAGGGTTCCAGGGTCACATTTGGCTAGGGGTGGGATGCATTTGGGTGTCAGTGATGTGGGGGCTCCCAGGGCTGGGGAGGCCTGCCTTTCCTCCCCACCCACTCTACCACCTCCCGGTGCCTCGGTTTCCCCATCTGCTTTTGGGAAGGGGCCACTGCAGGGTCGACTTGCTACAGTTTAATGAAGTCAGAGCCTGTCAGGCACCGTCTCATAGTCCAGCGGTCTCCCGTGGGTGGTGAGGACCCCCAAAGAACTTCTCGGAGAGCTGAGGAACCCCCTCCAAGATGGGTCCTGGCTCCACCTGCCACCCACTGCCATCTTCCCACAAACAGGTTTAAAATGAGTGTCCTGATGCATCCGGAAATTCTGTCCTCTTGAGAACAGTATGTGGGGGGGGGTACCCCAGACAGCCTGAACTTTGTTTCTGGAGAGGGTATCCGGAGACACCTTGAGAAGTTAAGGGAACCCCGAAAAATTAGGGGAAAAAAGGCGATTTTTGCAAACGGGGCAGAGCCCCCAGGAGTGGCCGGGACAGTCAGCGTCCTCACGCTCCTTCCCCCTTAAACCCGAACCCAGACTTCCAAAGCTTGAGGGTCCCCTGGCTAACTCCAAGCCCCAGCTCCCCTCCAGTCTGAGGTTCAAAGTTGGCAACCTCAGGCGGCGGGTGACAAAGACCTCAGCCGGCGAGGGCCAAATCAGGGGTGGAGGTCCGAGAACCCGCTCCCCCCCCCCACTCCATATGCCCCAGGACTCTGCAAACACTCCCAGTTCCAACACCTACCCGTCGGGGATGGGGGGCGGAGGCTGGGGGTCCCTACAGGGGCGCCCCCTCCAGGAGGCGTCCCAAAGCCGCAGGCGGAGAGGGGAACAGGGGGTGCGCATGACCCTCACCCGGGGGGACCAATCAGCGCCCGCGGGGGCCACACTCGGCGCCCCTACTACCACCAGCACCACCCGGCGCTCTCGGGGAGAGATGCTTTCTTTGTCCCTTTGTCAGCTCTTGGGGGGTGGGGGCCCGAACCCCCCGGCCCCCGCCCGCAGCGAGGGGATGCGCAAGGCCTCCCCTCTCCCCTCCCCCGCGGCCAGGGCCCGGGACGCGTCCTGGGCCCGGCGGGCGACAGCACAGGGTACAGGGGCGCCTAAGGTGCGGCGGCTGGACCCCGGAGTGGGGCGAAGGGGCCTCCCCCGCGCCGGGACCACCACACCCGCTCCGGCTCGCCCTCGCCCCAGTTCTCAGAGGCCCGCCCCCCAAACAGAACCCCCGGCCCTCCGGCCAGCGGGGCCCCTGCCTGCCCTGAACCCCCAACCTGGGCCCAAATCCAGCTCCCCAGCGGCGCAGCCGCAAGCCCCTAGATTGTCCCTCCTCCGGCACCCCCCCCCCCGGGGACAAAATCTCCACCCGCTGCGGTGCCATTAGACACCCCCCCCAGTATAGTTCCACATCCAGGCGCCCCTCCCCAGCTACTGTGCCATTAGGAACCCCGATTATGAAACATCAGCAGGCCAAAATCCAACCCCTTCAAAGCGCTGCTGCTGGACCCCCACTGTACCTCCCCAGACTGCGACCCCCATAAAATCCAGGCCCCCCCCCAGCTGCGTTGCTGATCCATCATCCTAGCGGTGCACAACCCGACCCCCCCACGGCCAAACACTCCCCCCCCCAATTCCAGTGGCGGGGCCCTCGGGTCCCCCATTATAACGCCCGACCCCGGCAGCCCGGCTGACAATTGGGGTCCCCCGGGCTGCGTGCCGAAGGACACCCCCCATTCCAGCGCCTCCCCCCCCCAGCCCCCTCTCGCAGCCGCCCCGGGGCGCTTACCTCTGAGCCGCGGCCGCCGCGAGTGCGCGGGAGGGAGGCGCGAGGGCGGGAGGGCGCGGGCTCGGGGGTGGGGTGGGGGGGTCCGTGCGCGCACCTGTCCCGGCCGGGGCGGCTCAGCCGGGCATCCCGGGGAGGGGGGGGGGGGCGGGGGGCCTCGCTCTCCCCGCCCCCGGTCCCGCGGCGCTGGGGGAGGGGGCTCAGCCCCGGCCCCCCGCACGCTGGCGTCGGCTGCGGGGGGGACGCTGCGCGGCGGCCGGACCCGGGGCGCGCCGCGGCCGCATCTCCTCCGCCCGCCGCGGCCGCCGCTGCGACTCGCGACTCCGCCACCTCCGCCCCCCCCCCGCCACCCCAAGCTCAGCAATCCCCCCACCACCACCACCCAAAGCCGGGCCGGAGCCGCGCAAAACCCGGCCCGGAGCGGCGGCGGCGCGGAGCGGAGGGCGGAGCCGGGTGGGCGGCCTGAGGCGCTGGGCGGGGGTGGGGGGAAGAGGAGGGCACCCTGCATTCGCCCAGTGATGGGCCTCATTGGACCCCCGCAGCCTCTGCCCCGGCCCCCTCTGGCCAGACCCACATTCCCGGCCTCCATCCCCATTCAAGACCCACAGGGGCCAAGGGCCCTCAGGGACTCCGCGGTCTAGGTGGACCCCTTCCTTTCCGAGTTCCTGGATTCAATCCACAAGCGCCACATTGAACAAACCTCATTCAACCTATGGGGAAACTGAGGCAATGTCAGGGGGTCACCCAGTTAGATGGCTCCAGAGACCCACACACTTTTAGCAGGCCACATCCCAGAGAGGGTTCTTTAGGGACCTGGTCCAGAAAAGGGGTTCCTGGGGGGCGGGGTCCTCTCCAAAGACCCGCCTGTAACCTCACTGACCTTAAGATGGCAGCCCCACCCCGTGCCTCCATGTCCCTGTTTGACCACAGCTGGTAGCCTGTCCCACACCCAGAATGGATGTGACCCTGTGGGTCCCTTCTGCCTCTCCAGTATACAGTAGGCGCTCAATAAACATTTCACTGTTAAATACTCATCTAGAGACATTTCCAGCACACCTATTGTGTGCTAGGTCCACCTCAGAGCAACCCCATGAAGTCTCAGAGAGGGGAAACTGAGGCCCAGAGACACCAAGGAGCTTGTCTGAGGTCACAGAACAGAGGGCAAGAGTCATTTATTGGGCACCTGCTGTGTGTGCGTTATCCACCGTGTCCAGTCAACAGTTCCCACATGCCACAGGGACAGGGGCATGGGGAATCAGGCCACCTGCCCCAGGGGCCACCCCAGTGACCACGAAACTCCGCGGGCAGCCAGCCCTTCCTGCCCGTGGTTTTGCCCTGCCCCAGCTTTCCGGCTGCCCCAAAGTCCCAGGCAAATCAGCACCTGCCAGTGTCCAGCCCCCTGGAGGGGAGACAGGCCCAGCTTAGCGCCCAGGCTCTGCTCCCCCTCCCCAGCCCCCGGCCCAGGACCTGGACCCGACTCAGCTCTCTTGCAGCCCATTCATTCGTTCAACAGGCATTTGTTGAGCACCTACTGTGTGCCCCACCCTGGGCTGAGCAGTGAACAAGACAAACTTGCCGCCTTTCCTCAGTGTAGCGGGGGGGGGGGGAGACAGACATCACCAGGAGTCACCAAAACAAGGTGAGACGGACAGGGGGCCCGGTGAGCCGGGCGGGAATCCAGGAGGCCTTCCCGGAGGAGGCGCCAACCAGAGAGAGATTTGACAAAGCAGGTGGAGGGCGGGAAGAGCCTTCTCGGAGAAGCTGGCCGGCACAAGAGCTCTGAAGGGCGGCTCAGCTGCCACCCAGGCACCCGTGGCCATGAATGAGTCTTTCATGGTCTGGACCAGGGCAAGGTCAGGCCGGGCTGCCCCCTCCCCCCGCCCCGGGCTCCCGACAGTCTGAGCCTTGACCTGGAGGCCGGGGGCAGGAAGTTCAAGGCTCGCCCTGCGGGTGAGCCTGGGAGGCCCAGGGAGGGGCACGGCCTCGCCCGGGGTCACCGACGCCCGCAGCGCCCTCCCAGTTGCGTGGCTTTCCAGGGAAGCCTCCCCCCACTCCGGGCCTCAGTTTCTCCGCCTGGGCGGCGCCACGCTTCCCCATCCCGCTCCGGGCATCCAGTGCGGGTTTTGCGTGCGCCTGCGGCCACCTACACCTTCTTCCCAGCGCTGGCCAGGCTGCGGCCCCGGGTCCGAGGGGGCCCCCCCGGGGGAGGGAGGGACCTGGAGGGGGCCGGGCGGCTTGCGGGGGGCCCCTGCGGAGGGGGTGAGGCGCCTCCTGGCGCCTGCGAGGAGGGGCTGCCTGGTCCGCGCCCTGCGCGCCGCCCCCCCCCCCAACCTCGCAGCCCTGCTGTGTGACTCCCGCGGGTCGCTGGCCCTCTCTGGACCCGGCTGGGACCGCGTGGGGGGACAACCGCCTGGGCCCCTCCCCTCCCCTGCGGCCTCCAGCCTCAGTTTCCCCGGGCAAGTGCAGGCCTTCCTTTAGCCCAGGTTGGGGGGGTCATCCCTGCCGGGTCGCGCCCCCCTGGGGCCAGGGAACCCCCCCGGGGGCTCCGAAGGGGCAGCTCCGGTTGGCTGAGGCCGCGTGTGACGTCAAGACCTCCAGGACGCCCCCTCCCCTAGAGGCACGTGGGGGTCGCGGCGGATTCGGGGTGCCCCCCGCCCCAGCCTGGGTTGGCAGCTGGGCGGCGCAGACGCGATTCTCCTCGCACAGATTTTTCCCTGGTCCCCCATCCCCCTCCGGCCCCCCCAGAACGGCAGCTGCTCGCGCCGGCAGATGCGCGCGGCTAAATCCGCCCAGCTGGTCCCTCCGCGGAGCTAACCGCTCAGCCAGTGCGCAGGGGGGGGGGCTGGGGAGGAGGGGAGAGCACCGCGCACGGCCCGGACCCTTCCCCTCCCCCCTGCCCTTGGACCCCGGCCTCTTCGCAGGGTGGGTGGGGTCCCCTCCAGGCCCTCAAATTCCCTTCCGGAGCCCGTGAGAAGATTGGGGGTAACTGATGCCCAGAGAGGGTATGGCCCTTCCCTGAGGCCACACAGCACTCCAGGAAACGTCCCCGGCTGTGCATACATCTCAACGATAAGCCAACATTTCTTTAGCACCTACTGTTTGCCCCTAGAATATTGCTACTTTTACTGTCCCATTTTCAGAGCGTGGAAACAGGTCCAGAGAGGAGACCGGGCTACTGGCCCTGGTCACCCAGGCGAGAAGTGGCAGAGGTGGGATTTGAACCCCTGGCTTTTCAGCATAATTTCTCCTCCGGCCTTTCCCATCCTTCCCAGGGGCTCAGGAACCCCCTAGCCTGGAGAAGTCAAATGGCCTGGGCAGAGTGCGCCTGCTTTCCTCAACCCCCGACACACACACACCTGGGCTGGCGTGGAGCCTACCTCCTTTGCCCCATCCTGGGTGCTACCCTCTCATCTGGGAGCCTGGAGGATGAGGGGAGGGGCTTCCCGGAGGAGGAGTCTCCCCAGGGAGTCTTTCTGTGTATGCCTGCTTTTGAATTAAGCTGACCTGCCTCAGGGCCTTTGCACCTGCCTTCCCTCTGCCTGACAGTCTTCTCCCAGATTTCTGAGTGGCTCCTTCCTTCACCCACTCTAGACCTCAGCTCAACCCTCCCCCCACCTAAAGTTCCTCCCAATCTGTTGCTCTGATGTACTTTTCACCATCGAGATTTCTTGTATCCATTTTTTTAAAAAGACTTTTTAAATTAATTAATTAATTTATTTATTTCTCCCTTCCCCCTTGTTGTTTGTGCTCCCTGTCTGCTCTCTGTTGTGTGCTCGTCTTCTATTTAGGAGGCGCTGGGAACCGAACCCGGGACCTCCCATGTGGGAGGGAGGCGCCCAATCACTTGAGCCACCTCTGCTCCCCGCTTGTTGTGTCTCTCATTGTGTTTCCTCCATGTGTCTCTTTGTTGTGTCATCTCGTTGCATCATCTTGTTGCATCAGCTCGCCGGCACCTGCTGTCGTGTCAGCTCGCTGTCTTGCTTGTCTTCTTTAGGAGGCACTGGGACCCGAACCCGGGATCTCCCATGTGGTAGGTGGGCGTCCAACTGCTTGAGCCACATCCACTTCCCTATCCATGTACTTTTTTTTTTTTTTTTCATCCATATACTTTTGTCTCTTTTCCAATTCTTCTTCCCAGACCGTCGGCTCCACGAGGGCGGGGCCTTGGACTCCACTTAGAACAGCGCCTGGTATGCAGCAAGTGCTCAACAAATATGTAATGAATGAATGAATGAATGAATGAATGAATGAGCGGAGGTGCCTGAGAGCTCTCTCGGGTCTGCTCCATTGTATGGATGGGAATACTGAGGCCTGGTTGAGCAGGGGGTGAGCCTGGGGTCAGTCCCCTCCTCGGAGCTGGAGGGAGGGGTGTTCAGTAAGATAATAACTCCGAGCACTTATTAAGCACCTACTGTATAGGCAACTGAGCTCCAGGCACTCGGCACATATTGACTAGTTACTCCTCACACAGCCTGGTTGTAACAGAGCACTGTCAGGGGCTACGGCCTTAGCCAAGGTCACTCAGTGCTGACCCAGGGATTTGAACCCGGGACACCCAGAGTCGTCCTGAACTCCCCTGGGTGCCCAGTAGGCTCTCAGCCAGTGGGAAGTGGCTGGAGGCTCCCCAGCAGGAGACTCCCCCCTTTCTAGCCCCTCAGAGCCGGGGGTGTGAGGGATGACTGTGTGGCTGGAACTGAGAGCCCCCCACGTTCACCAGGGAAACAGTCAATCAGAGAAACAGGCAGCGGAATCCGCAGCCTGATTTGGGAGTGGAAATTAGAGCAACTGCAGCTGTTTCCACCGGCTCAGAACAGGGAAATCCCCCCAGAAGGGCTCCAGTGTGTCCCGAGTTGTCCCAAGTGCAAATGAGGCAAGTGGTTTCCTGGTCATATTGAAAGAGACAAGAGCCAGGGACCTGTGAGCTCCCTGGGGGCTGTCCTTGGGAATGGATGGGAAACTGAGGCACGGGGAGTAGAAGGCAGAAGGCAGCCTATTCTCCCTGTTCCAGCCCATTCACCTCTGAGCCACTCATCCCAGCCTAGTGAACCAGCTCGGTTCTACCTCAGGGCCTTTGCACTTGCTATTCTCTCTGTCTGGAAAGTTATGTTCGGTCACACGTCTAGCCAGGGTCCCCCCCCCCCTTCTGAGAGGCCTTCTCTGACCATCTCTCCCCATCCCAAGCAGCTCTTGCTACTCCCCTGCTTTGTTATTCAGTTTTTGAATCAGAGGTTGAGTGGTGAGCTGCCCGTCATCAGAAGCAAGCAAGCAGGTGGTGGAATAGATGTGCTGTCTGGGAGGCTCACAAACCTGAGTTCAAACCCTGGCTTTGCCACTGCCCAGCCGTGATCATCCTTCCTCGGAACTTGTGAGAAGGAGCTATTGTCGGCAGAGGGGGGGAAGAACGTCTTAGACGGTGGCGGTGGAGGGTGTGTGTGGATGTGTGAATGACCTCAGCCGGTGGCAGCTCTGTCATCGCCACCTGGGTCGGTGACACAGGTGACAATGATGTCAGCGCGTGGAGCCATTGGCCAGCGCCGAGCTCACACTCACACCCTTCACCTCCCCACCCCCCGGAAGGAACCTGGCCTGGGCCACGCAACCTCCGACCTCGCCAGGGAGTGGAGCTGAGCCCTGTGGCTTTAGCCCTCACGGGCCTATTTAGTCAGCTAATTTTATTGAGCACCTACTGGATGCCAGGATTTACCGGGCAGTGCTGGGGACTCAGCGGTGACCAAGACAGAGCTGGGTGGCCAAGACAGACCTAACAGACGAAGGCAGGAGAGGATTCACTTATTTAGTGAGCAGTTATTGGGCACCTACCGTGTACAAGGCTCTGCGGAGTGGCGCTGGGGACATAGCGGTGACCAAGACAGAACCGGGTGGCCGAGAGAGAGCTCACGGGCAAGGACAAGAGAGGGATTCATTTATTTAACAAACATGTATTGAGCGCCTACTGTGTGCAGGGCTTGTTCTAGTCGTGGGGGACACAGCAGTAAACAAAAGAGATGCAAATCTCTGGCCTCCTGACGGTAATGTTCTAATGGGGAGATGGACGGGAAACAACATACGTGAGTGAAATCTGTTCTGGGTCGGACGATGTTAAATGCTAAGGAGAAAAATTAAGCGAGGAAGAAAAAAATGGAGAGTAGGGGTGGGAAGGGAGATTTTAAAACAGGGGGTCCTGGGAGGAGCAGAGGCCTGAAGGAAGTGAGGGAGAAAGCCATGCAGGGGTCGGGAAAGTGCTCCAGGCAGCGGGCAAAGCCTGTGCAAAGGCCCTGAGGCAGGACCGGGCCTGGCATGTGGGAGGAACAACGAGGAAGTGCATGTGGCTGGAACAGAGAGAGGAAGAGGGAGAGGGGGGAGGAGGGGAGGGCAGGGAGGGGACGGGGCAGGGTGTCCAGACCCCAGGGGGTCCACAGGGAGGACTTTGGAATACATCCAGCTACTCAAAGGTCCCAAGCTCTTCCCTGCCTCAGGGCCTTTGCCCATGCCTCTCTGCTCCTGGCCTGCTGCCTCCCTCTCATACCAGCTCTGCCCTGGAATCGCTGTGGCTCCCTTCGTCTGGCTCAGTTTCCCCTTCCAGAAGATTCAAACGGGCCATCACGGCGGATGGCAGTTGGAAGGTCACACTTTGGATCCCAGGGAGTTGGGGTGCAGGCGCCACCTCATCCCACCCAGAGGCAGCTGGGGATCCCTGCCCAGTCCCTCTCCCCGCCCCCCACCCCGGCTTACCCTGGGTCTCCATTTCTCCAGATTTCTATCCCCCCTCCACCCTCTCCTCCCTCCTGCCTGCCCCACTCCCGTTCTTGCCTCCGGAATCCAGAGGCGTTCGTGCTTCTGGGCCTGAGTGGGTGGTCTTGGGAGGAGGGGGAAAGGGAAGAGGCCCCCCATGGCCGCTCCACCCATCCCCACCCCCTTAAGTGAGGAGCCCCCAGGGCCTGAGATGGAAAGAGCTGCCTGCTCCCCGGCTTTCTGATCTGGGAGGACAGAGGGAATTACTCTGGTGTGTGTGTGGGGGGAATGCACAAGTAATTTACATATCATCTCCATCAATTAGCATATCGATTACCAGGCAAGTGGTTTGCAAGGGAAATAATAATTTTTTTTTTTTTTAAAGATTTTATTTATTTATTCATTTATCCCCCCCTTGCTGCTTGTGCTCGCTGGGTCAGCTAACCACGCCGTGCGGGCGGGCTTGCCTTCACCAGGAGGCCCCGGGAACCGAACCCGGGGCCTCCCATATGGTAAACAGGAGCCCCACTGATTGAGCCACACTTCCCGGGAAATAATAATTTTAATGACACATGAGACAGGCAGCCTTCCTACGGGAGCACAAACTTGTCACCGACCGGGCCCCTTTTACAGGTGGGAACACCGAGGCCCGTTCTAAGCAGGGGGAATAGCTAGTGCAAAGGCCCTGAGGCAGGACTGGGCCTGGCATATCGGAGGAGCAGTGAGGAGGTGGAACAGAGGGAGGGAAGAAGGGAGAAAGTGGGAGGAGGTGAGAGCAAGGGGGGATAGGGATATGGGGAAGAGTTTGGCTTTAATCTCAAGGGCACTAGGGAGCCATAGGAGGTTTTAGAGCAGGACAATGAATGACATGATCTGATTTTAACATAACTGGTCCCTCTGGCTGCCTTAGGAGAATTAATGCCTCTGGGACAGGAGTGGCCCCATGGCAATTAGGGAGGAGGTGGGGGCCTGGGCTAGGGCAAGGGAGCCATGGAGATAAAGAAGTGGGTGGATTTGAAAGGCAAAGATGGAATGAGACGGAAGGAAGCATCCAGGAGGACTCCAAACTCCTTCCCCTCCAGCTGCCTTCCCAACCCAGCTGTTCACGCCTTCACTCCTGTCTCCTGTGGGAGCAGCGCGTGTCACCTTCTCCAGGAAGCCCTCCTGACTGCCCTGGCCCCTTCTGGGCTGTCTCCCTTGGCCCTGCCCAGCTTCCCAGTCCTGGGCACAGAGCCCAAGTCCCGTGTGTTCTCTAAGAGAAGGAAGGAAGGAGTCCAGGGCTCTGAGACCTGAAGATCTCGACAAACCCTTAAGCTCAGGGACAGGCCCAGCGCTGCCCTCTCTCCTCAGAAGCCTGGTGGGGACAGAGGGAGGCGGGTGGTGGCAGAAGAGGTGAGCTCACTGGGGGGGAGAACCGGGCTGCGGTGGGCCACGTCTCCAGCAGGGGCTCCCAGGGTTGGGGGGCTTGGGCCCAGGGTCTGGGGTGAGTCCAGCCACGAAAGGAGCCGCAGTGGGAGAGAGGCAAGGCCGGGGCGGTCCAGGAAAATGTCTATTTTTCTCTCCCGCAGCTGTATTTATAGATTCCCTTTCATTTCCCAGTGGTGGCTGCTGACCTGATTCTTGGTTGCCAGAAGGAAGACAGGTTCTCAGAGCTGGGGCCCGGGGTTGGGGGGGGGGGCTGGGTGAGGAGAACCGAGGGTGCAGAGGCTTGGGGGTGGGTGGAGGGAGGGAGCTGGCCTCAGTTTCCCCATTTGCCCAAAGGGGATGTTCTCTCAGAAAGCTGCAAACTTTGATTCTCATCCAAATAGATGAGGGATTTATCAGCTCTTTATTCAGGGATAATGGTCAAGCTGGATCCAAGACTGGTAGTTAGCGGGATTTTTTTTTTGTCTTTTTAAGGTTACGTTCGCTAGAAACTAGTTTACGACCTCCATGGCAACAAAAGCAAAGTTGGGGTTATCTATCACAGAAATTTATGGACTAATTGTCACTTCCCGGGATCGAGACCCTAATCAAACAGTAAGTAGCAAAGTCAGATACAGGACTTTTCTCCTAGAGCTGGGCTGCCCCGTGGAACTTTCTATGATGATGGAAATCTGTGCTAAGACGTGGCTACCGGGCACTTCCTAGTGCCGGGGAACTTTTAACTTCCTTTCAGGACAATTGATTTAAATCGCCATGGTCCTGGGGGACAAGGGGGGCTTGGTGGCTATGGGACAGGGCAGGAGAAAGGGCATTTTTAACCCCATGTGTTCCGGCTATCCCGATAAATGGTTTGTAACTTTGGGCAAATGGTTTCTCCCCTCTGGGCCGCAGTAAAAAGCTCTGTAAAAAGACAGCTATCTTTTTAAAAAAATTTTTTTTATTGTGGGTAAAAGTCAAATTTTTACAATACATACCAATATTTGTAAAATGATGTATAAATATATATGCATATATAAAAGACACCTATCTTAACTGTTTCCCCAACCCCATTTGGTTTTGGGGAGAGTCAGACAAGCTAGTCCAGGCAAAATGTTTAGCCGAGCCACTCGGAAAGCATTCAGTATATGCCACTGGATTATTTGCACTGCCCTCTGTGCCTCAGTTTCCACATCTGCTAAACAAGGTCCCTGATAATCGGGAACTCACAGAGAGCTGTTGGGAGAATAAATAGAGCTCCCCTGTCTGCATAACAAGCACGGAGGCTGGGCGAGCGGGTCTTATTATTCGGTGCTGGAAGTTGGCCAGAGAGGTTGACTGATTTTCCCAAGGCCACACAGCCAGGCCAGAGCTAGGAGCTGAAAGTGGGGTCTTTCCAGTGACGCTTGGGAGCAGTGCCAGGGCCCTCCGCGGGGGTCAAGAGGGATGGCGTCGGGCCTCTGAGGACCCGGCGCCCCGGCTCCAGGGTTAAGCCCCCGTGGCAGCTGAACTTCCGAAGACCTGCCCCTCTGAAATCCCTGGGAAGCGAGGCATCAGGTGTACCGGAACAGGCGCCTGCTTCTGACAGGCTGCACACACATGGAGGGACAGCTGGCAGAGGACAGGTGGGCCAGAGGGTGGGGGTGGGGGGCTCGGGGCACGAGGGGACCTTGGCAAAGAGGTCACGGGCCGCTCCAACCCGGCCACCTCCAGACAGGGGCGGCGAGACTTGTCTTTCATGTCACTCCTCCAGAACCTGGATTTCTTCATCAGCATTTGGCGAATGTTTACTGAGCACCTGTTGTGAGCAGGCGCCGGGCTGAGCCTGTTGTGTCTTAGGAGCCTCCCTGACAGATGTGGAAACTGAGGCTCAGCAAAGGGAGGTCGCTTGTTCAGGTCACACAGTGACTATAGGATATATGACAAGGCTGGGGCTGCCAGCCGGGGGTGCTCTCTCTGCCCCAGGGCCTTTGCACTTGCTGGGCCCGGGAACACCCCCCTCTCACCCCTGACTAATTCCTACTCCTGCCTCAGCCCTCAGCTTAGATGACACCTCCTCCGGGAAGACTTCCCTGACCCCTGCCACAACCTGTGTGCCCGCATCACCCCACTGTGGCTCTTCTCCACTGGATTGTGAGCCCAGGAAGGCAGGGTGGGGTCTGTGTATTCAGATCCAGCCCAGTCCTGTCCACAGTTGGTCTGTTTAGTGAATGAAATGAATACTAGATGGACAGGCGAGGTCAGAATCTCTACCCCTCCCCTCTATCAAAGTTGGGAAACTGAGGCTCGTCGCTAGGAGGCGCGGCTCTCCCTATGGAGGGGAGTGTGGACTGGGGAGAGGGTCTCTGGCAGGACTGGCCCACTCAGCTGTCTGCAGATCCTGGCAGGGGGGTGCACTTACAGGAAGGGCCACTGAGTCACGTTTCTATTCTGACTCTCCTGGGGAGGGGAGAAAGCTGAGAGAGGAGGGAGCTCAGAGAACAGAGAACGGGGGGCTCTGGGAGGAGGAAGCGGGGCGAGGAGAGGGCTGTGGGAGGGGAGGGGCGGGGAGGGGGACGGCAGGGGGTCGCAGACCGCCCTACTGGCTGTCCCCGGGGGGCCCAGGACTCCAAGGTCAGGAGGTGTCTCATGTCACTGGGCTTTGTGTCCATCCAGAAACTTGACCACCGCGTCCCCAGGTCTCAGGGTCACCGGGCCCCTCACCCCGGCCCTCCCCGCCCCCCCCCAGCCAGCTGTGTCCATATTTAGAGCGCGTGCCCGGCGTTGTCACTTCACTTCCGAAAGGGATCGCCGCCCTTGCTTCTGCCTTCGGAAGCCCCAGCACCTGTTCCGGCACGAGCCCCCCCGGCCCCGGGGCCACTGTGGGGGCAGGAGGTGGGGGGAAGGCCAAGCTCCCTCCCTCCCTGAGTTCCCGCCTCCCTCTCTGGCCCCGCCCCTCTGGCCCCCGCCCCTCTGGCCCCCGGCCCTCTGGCCCCCGCCCCTCTCCCTCCCACCTCGGAGTTCCCTCCACCCCCTCGAGCCCCGCCCCTATCAGCCCCTTCCTCCTCTGAGTTCCCTCCTCCTCCCTCTCTAGCTCCTCCCATCTGACCCCGCCCCTCTAACCCCGCCCCTCTCTCAACCCCTCCCACCTCTGAGTTCCCGCCTCCCTCTCTAGCCCCACGTTCCCAGCCCCTCCCACCTCTGAGTTCCCTCCTCCCCCTCGAGCCCCGCCCCCTCTCAGCCCCACCCTCCTCTGAGTTCCCTTTTCCCCCTCTAACCCCGCCCCTCTCTCAACCCCTCCCACCTCTGAGTTCCCTCCTCCCTCTCTAGCCCCGCCTTCCCAGCCCCTCCCACCTCTGAGTTCCCCCCTCCTTCTCTAGCCCCGCCCCTCTCCCAGCGCCCTCCCCTCCCTGAGTTCCCTCCTCCCTTTCTGAGGTACCCCCCCGGCCCCCTCCTCGTCTCTGACTTTCCCTCCCCTTTCGAGCCCCCTCCCCTCTCTGAGCCTCCTTTCCCCCCTCTGAGCCCCTGCCCCTCTCTGAGCGCCCGCCCCCTCTTTGAGCCTCCCCTCGGATCCCAGGCCCCTCTCACTGCCTGCCGCCTCTTTCCCAGGCCCCCCAAGACCCCGAGCCCGTCCCGCCCCCCTCTTCCCCTGGCCTGCCCATTGTCCTGGATCCGGGGTCCCGTCTGCTGGGCGGGCGGGGGTCTGCGCGCAGAGGGTGGGGGGGCCGCTTGCTGCCCACCGGTCTCTGGGCAACGCTGGCAAACGCCGAAGGATGCCCGGCCCACCCGCAAACATAGGGACCGACGTGCCGTTCCCTGGGCGGGGGCAGAGGGCACAAGGTGACCGGAGAGGCTGGGGGTGACAGCTGGGGGGAGGGGGCCTCAGCGGTCAAGAGACCCGTTTCTGGGGCGGGCAGCCTGGGGTTCGGGGCTCAGCTCTGCCGTTTCCTCCCTGCAAGACCTCTGGGAAGTGCCTGAGTTTCTCCGAGCCTCAGTTTCCTCTCTCTGTGCGATGGGCACTCTGGGATTTTCTGTGGCTCCCACGGGCTCCTGGGGGTGGCGTGGGGCACGCTGGGGCCGGGATTGGATTCTAGACTTTGAGAGTCCAGGCTTCAAATTGGTCTCTGCTGCTTCCCAGCTGGTACGACATTGGCCAGGCCCAGCACTGCCCCGTGCCTCAGTTTCCCCACCCATAAAATGGGGACTAGAATAGCATCTGCTTCATCACGCAGATTGCCGTGATGGTGAAGGGGTTAACATACTTGGTGGCCGGCCAGAAATGTTAGCTATGACTTTTTTTTCTCCTTATGAGTTTGTGCTGTTTACGAGGCTCAGAGAGACTGCGAGTGCCTGGGGGGTGGGGATGGGGGTCCCAGGCCCTCCGCCTTGGAGTCAGGGATGGAAGGTGTGAGATGGTTTCCCGAGGTAAGTCTGTTTGGGAAGTGGGCTCCCTACCCCACCCTCCTCTGCCGGGGCTGTGGACCCGCCCCCCCAATTCTGTCCCCATCAGGATAAGTCCCCGCCCATTACTCCCTCCCGCACAGGGTTGGAGACAATCTGCTCTGCATGCACACGTGTGCACCAGGAGGGTGCCCCGGCCGGGGCTGCCAGCCCAGCGACCCCCACCATCTCCCCGCAAGCAGGAACAGCAGCTCCCCCCAAGGATAAGGGGCCCAGCTGCCCCTCCACCTGCTCCATCAGTCACCAAGGTGGGTGCCGCCACCAGCTGCTTCCTCCCCAGAGTTCTCTGAGCTGGTGAGCAGGGTGGGAGGGGACCTCCCTTCCTGGGCTTACCACAAATAAGTAATAACAGCCCCTCCTGGTACTTATGGGGCATTTACTGTATACGAGGCCCTCTGCTGAACAATTGATATATATGGTTGCATTTCATCCCCCCAACATCCCCAAGGAGATAGGAGTCATGATCCCCTTTCTGCAGATGGGGAAACTGAGGCTCAGAAAAGGTTCAGCGATTTGCCCCAGGTCACACCGCAGAAGAGTGTCAGAGCAGGGATTCGAGTTCCAGGCTGTGTGTATCGCCATGACCCTGCCAGTCACAACAGACGAACAGCTAAGTGTGGCAGAGGCACGGGGGGAGCTGGGAGGTCTGTCCTGTAGATGCCCCCCGGCGTGCCGAGGAGGAGGGAAGGGAGGCACAGAGAGGGGCAGGGCTTGGCTCGAGGTCACACAGCAAATGGGAGGAGGAATGAGGATTGGTGCAGGGTGAGTGAATGTGTGAGGTAGGGACAGAGTGAGGATGGATGGATGGATGGATGGATGGATGGATGGATGGATGGATGGAAAGATGGATGGGAGCATGGGTGGGGTGGGGGAATGGATGGATGGATGGATGAATAGGAGGGTGGCTGGGTGGATGGATGGATAGATGGGTGGAAGGATGGATGGATGAGTGGATGGAAGAAAGGAAGGAAGGAAGGAAGGAAGGGAGGGAGGGAGGGAGGAAGGAAGGAAGGAAGGAAGGATGGATGAATGAATGGGTGGATGGAAAAGCGGATGGGTGAGGGAAGCGGCTGTGGCTCAATCAGTAGGGCTCCCGTTTACCATATGGGAGGCCCTGGGTTCGGTTCCCGGGGCCTCCTGGTGAAGGCAAGCCCGCCCGCGCGGCGTGGTTAGCTGACCCAGCGAGCACAAGCAGCAAGGGGGGCATAAATGAATAAATAAATAAAATCTTTAAAAAAAAAAAAAAAAAGAAAAGCGGATGGGTGGAAGGATGGATGGATGAGTGGATGGAAGGAAGGAAGGAAGGAAGGAAGGAAGGAAGGAAGGAAGGAAGGAAGGAAGGAAGGAAGGACGGAAAGAAGGAAGGATGGATGAATGAATGGGTGGATGGAAAAGCGGATGGGTGGAAGGATGGATGGATGGATGAGTGGAAGGAAGGAAGGAAGGAGGGAGGGAAGGAAGGAAGGAGGGAAAGGTGGATGAATGAGTGGGTGGATGGAAAAGCAGATGGGTGGAAGGATGGATGGATGGATGCGTGGAAGGAAGGAAGGACGGAAGGAAGGAAGGAAGGAAGGAGGGAAGGGTAGACGAATGGGTGGGTTTCCTTCCCCACCCTCTAGGAAATTCTAAGCTCGGTTCACACAGGCAGATAAGGAGGGCAAGGGGAGAGATGGATAATTCTAGGGTAACTTCTAGCTAGACTGAGAAGAATTCTGGCATCTACTCCAGGACAGTGTCCAAAAGAGCATCCAGTCATTCAGCACCCATACATTTCCCTGGTGTGGGGTCCTGAGAGCCCCAGCAGGTTCAGGAGGGAGCGGAGAAGGGGGAAGTGGGGATCGCGAGTGTAGACAACTATAGAGTTTTGCTATAAATGAAAGCAGAAAATGGAGAGGCAGCCGGAGGGGGTGTGTGTGTGGGGGGTCAAAAGATGGAAAGCACGTCGGACAGTGTAAACGCCCAGGAGCTAAGGATACTTTTATTAGCTCCTCACTCTTCCAGTGACGGGTATTACCAGCTCACGGTGCTTTGGGCAAATCCCAGAGGGCTGCCAAGGCTGGGATCCCTTCGGCCACAGAGGGAAGGCGCAAAGCGACAGCAGATGGCCAGGCCGGGGTGCTCGCCGCCCAAGGGCTAGGCCTCAGCGTCTCCAGGTGGAGGTTGTTGGTTTGATTTGACTGCGTCTGCTTCAAAGCCGGCAGGTTGCAGGTTCCACTTTACCTGTTTCCTGCCTCTCGGCTTCTGGGAGCAGTACTGACGCTTCTCTGGGGAGGGTGGAAAGACAGAAAGACGACAAATGCTTTCAGTTCGTAGGTGATGGTGATGTCTGCATTAGCCAACATGCATTTATTGAGCACCTGTTGTGTGCCAAGCCTGTCCGGAGCTCTGGAAACTCAGGGGTGACTGAGACGGACGTTAGGGGAAGTAGCTTCCAAAGACACACGAGAGGCTGTGGCCAAGGAGGCTTCAGGGACATGTTGGAGGGAATCTGGGAGCAGAAACACTATCCTGAGGAAGTGGCATTGGAGCTGAGAAGGGGGAAGAGGGTGTAACAACAGGAGCAAAGGCCCTGGGGCCGATGGAGTAGGGAACATTCCCAAAACCATATGGCCCAAGTCAAGCCCCTTTTCTTCCTGTTTTTATTTTACTTTTTTTTTTTACCCCATCTGTGAAATAGGAATAATCCCAGAGCCTACCACTCCAGGCGTGTGTACTCTGCGTGTGTATGTATGTTTGCCCAAATCCTCCACCACTCTCCAATACCTACCTACTTTTTTTTAAAAAAGGATTTATTTATTTATCTCCCCCCTGCATTGTCTGCTCTCTGTGTCCATTCGCTGTGTGTTCTTGTGTATCTGCTCGTCTTCTCTTTAGGCGGCACCAGGAACTGATCCTGGGACCTTCCGGAGTGGGAGAGAGGAGCTCAATCTCTTGCGCCACCTCAGCTCCCTGGTCTGCTGCATCTCTTATTGTCACTCCTCTGTGTCTCTTTGTTGCGTCATCTTGCTGCGCCAGCTCTCCACATGGGCCAGCTCACTGCATGGACCAGGTCTCTGCTCAGGCCGGCTTTCCGTGTGGGCCAGCTTGCCTTTCACCAGGAGGCCCTGGGAGTTGAACCCTGGATCTCCTGTATGGTAGACGGGAGCCCAATCACTTGAGCCACAGCCGCGTCCCACTTTTGTTAAAGATTTATTTTATTTATTTACTCCCCCCGCCCCCCGTGGTTTGCGCTCACTGTCTGCTCTCTGTGTCTGCTCGTTGTGTGCTCATCCTCTTTTTAGGAGGCGTCGGGAACTGAACCCGGGAACTCCCATGTAGAAGGGAGGCACCTAATCGCTTGAGCCCCCTCCATTCCCTGCTTGTTGTGTCTCTCATCGTGTTTCCTCGTGTCTCCTTGTTGCATCATCTCATGCCATCATCTCGTAATGTCATCTTGTTGGGTCAGCTCGTTGCACCAGCCCATCAAGTCAGCTTATTGCCTTGCTCGTCTTCTTCAGGAGGCACTGGGAACCGAACCCAGAACCTCCCATGTGGTAGGCGGGTGCCCAACTGCTTGAGCCACATCCACTTCCACACATAATTACTTTTTCCGCTCACCTTCCCTCTTCCCAGTTGAATGTTGGCTTGACAAGGGCAGGAGTTTTCACAGGTCTTGTTCGCCTCTGTCTCGGCAAAGCCTGGCATGCAGCAGGCGCTCAATCAATACTCACGGAGTGAATAAATAATAAGCCTAATGCAATGCTGAACATGAGCCAGACCCCGTGTTAAGCATTTTGTAAATATGAACGTATTCAATTCTTCCAGAAGCCCTAGGAGGAGGTACGACAGTGCTCCCCATTTTACAGATGGGGAGACCGAGGCAGGCATCCAACCACCATGCTGCGCTGCCTCTCTGGGTCCGTGGGGGGTGGGCTTGTGGGCATGTGTCGCCGGGTCTGTCATCTCTCTGGGTTCTTGAATGTCTGCGGGTCAGTGGCTGCCCAGTTCTGATGGCCTGAGAGGGGTGAGCAGTGGACAGCGGACGCCCCCCCGTCCACGGAGGCAGGAGGCCTTGTTCTCAGCCCTGGAGCGGGCTGCCCTCCCACCTGCCGTGGCCTGGACCCGTCCCAGCCGCCGACCTCGGGAACTTGAGTCCCCCCGGGGACCCGGCCATCGATTAGCTTTGGCAGCGCCCGCCTAAGTAAAAGCCTTAATGAAAAGGCTGTGAGAGCCGCAGTGGGCGGCTGGGTGGGGACGGGGGAGAGCAAGCCCAGGGGTGGGGCTGCAGGGGGTCCTGGGACCACCCGTGCCCACCCACCTGTGAAGCCGGCGAGGCCCTGAACGTGCCAATGTCATACTGATGACCACGAGGCTGGAACTGTTTACAGACCCAAGGAGAGCAGGCTTCAAAGTATGCAAGCCACACATATTTACTGAGCGCCTGCTGTGTGCTTGGCCCTGGGCTGGGTACAACAAGGACACAGCAGGGATGAGGCGGCTGGACCTGTCACCAGATCACCAGGGTAGACCGGGCCTCTGACAGAGGAAGGCATCACGGCGGGCTTCCTAGAGGAGGTGACTGAGAAGCTGAGCTCTGGAGGACGAACAGAAATGAGTCACGAAGGCGGGGAGTGGGGAGGAGGCTCGTGGCGTGATTAAGAGTCATCCCATTGGGAGGCGGCTGTGGCTCAATCAGTGGGGCTCCCTTTTGCCATGTGGGAGGCCCCGGGTTCGGTTCCCAGGGCCTCCTGGTGAAGGCAAGCCCGCCCGCACGGCGTGGTTGGCTGACCCGGCGAGCACAAGCAGCAAGGGGGGGATAAATGAATAAATAAATAAAATCTTTAAAAAAAAAAAAGAGTCATCCCATTGCATAGGCTAAACCTTCGCTATGTTAGAAACCAGGCGTGTGTCCCCAGGCCTAGTTTTTCTCCCTAGGTCTGGTCTTTAGAATGCTGGTGATAAACTAAGCCTGATTTATTATATGACCATCCTGTATGGGAAAAAACTAACTCTGGGTGTCTTTGGTCAACCTTAAGAGATACAGCAGGGGGAACGGATGTGGCTCAAATGGGTGGGCATCCGTCTCCCATGTGGAGGGACCTGAGTTCGAACCCCGGGACCTCCCGGTAGAAATGAAAAGAAGGAGAATGTGGAAGGCACGTAGGCAGCCAGGCCCCGTGAGCCATGCAGCAAGATGATGTCCTAACAGGAGAGTGACACAAGGGAGAGCCAAGACGAGACGCGCCGAAAAACCAGGAACTAAGGTGGCACAGGCCGTAGGACGCCTCTCTCCCACATCGGAGATTCCAAGGATCGAATCCCAGTGAAGGCAGGAGGAGAAGGATGAGAAGAGAGGGCAGGAGACGGACACAGAGAGTTGCCCAGAGAATGGACACAGAAACAGCAAACATGGGTGTGTGTGTGGGTAAAAATGGATGAAAGTAAGTAAATGAATAAATCTTTTGAAAAAATGTATAGGGGAGTAAGATACGGACTCCAGTTAGTAGTAATATTTTGATGATGCTCTTTCATAATTTGTTAACAACTGATTCACAACAATGCCAAATATTCGTGGTGGGGTGATGTGTGGGAGCCCTGTACGGTGTTATGCGTGTTTGTTTTGTGAATGATATACTTCAATAAATTGTTTTTAAAATAATTAAAAAAAAAAAAAAGAGTCATCCTGTGTGTGCCCACCTGCCTGAAGCTGCATCGTCACCGGCTGTGGTTGGTGGGAATAACGGCCACGAAAGATGACCACGTCCAAATGTGACCTTACGTGGCCAAGGGGAATGAACGTGGCAGGTGAAAGGCAGGCTGCCGATCAGCGGATGTTAAGATAAAGAGGTTATTTGGGGATTACCTGGGGGAGCTCAATGTCCTTAGACTCAAGTCCTTAGATGGGGAAGAGGGGGGCAAAGAGGAGGTCAGAGTGACGGGATGTGGCAAGGACTCCACGGGCTCTTGCGGGCTTTGAAGATGGAAGAGAAAAAAAAAAGAAAAACAAACAAACAAACAAACAAAAGATGGAAAAGTGTAAAACGAGCCCGGGAACGTGGGTGCCTCTGTTAGTTGGAAAAGGCCAGGAAATGGTTTTTTGGTTATTGTTGTTTTTTTTTTTTTTAAGAATATTATTATGCAGCTGTAGGAAGAAATGAAGTCATAAAGCATATGGCAACATGGATGACCCTGGAGGACATGATGTTGAGTGAAGCAAGCCAGACACAAAAAGACAAATACTGTATGAATGTGTTACTATGAACCAAATATATTGTGCAATATATTGTTTGATTAAAAAAAAAATTTATATGTATCCATTACATTTAATTGAGAAATGTATATATTTATTCATCTGTGTTTACTTTTTAGTTTTTAATTGTTTATGTTTTCAATTATTAAATGTACAAAATAAAGTTAGAAAAAAAAGAATTTATTGAAGTATCTCATTCATGCATGAACATCCATGAACTCTAAGTGTTCAGTAAACACTGTGAACTTACAAAACAAACATGTATGACATCACACAGGGCTCCCCCACATCACCCCACCACACAAACACCCTGCATTGTTGTGAAACATTTGTTCACAAATCATGAAAGAGCATCATCAAAGTATTACCACTAACTCTAGTTACCTTACTACTAGTACCTTACTACCCGATACATTTTTTTAAGGATCTGTTTATTTATTTATTTACTTTTATCCATTTTTACACACCCCCCCCGGGTTTTGCTGTTTCTGTGTCCATTCGCTGGGCAACTCTGTGTCCATTTCCTGCCCTCTCTTCTCATCCTTCTCCTCCTGTCTTCACTGGGACTCGATCCTTGGAATCTCCCATGTGGGAGAGAGATGTCCTACCGCCTGTGCCACCTTAGTTCCTATTTTTTCGGTGCGTCTCGTCTTGGCTCTCCCTTGTGTCACTCTCCTGTTACCTCGTCATCTTGCTGTGTGGCTCGCGGGGCCTGGTGGCCCACGCGCCTTCTATAATTTTCTTTTTTAAATTTTTGCATTGAATCTTTTAAATTTTATTTTATTTTACCGGCAGGTCCCGGGGATCGAACCCAGGTCTCTCCATATGGGAGACGGACACCCAACCATTTGAGCCACATCTGCCCCCAAGAATACATTTTCTTCTCAAATGTTTTCTGTACCACTTGTTTGTTGTCTTTTTTTAAAATTTTTACCGGGAGGTCCCAAGGATCAAACCCAGTTCCCTCCATATGGGAGACGGATGCCCAGCCACCCGAGCCACATCCGTCCCCCTGCTATATCTCTTAAGGTTGAGCAAAGATACCCAAAGTTCCCGTCTTTTCCCATACAGGATGATCATATAATAAATCAGGCTTAGTTTATCACCTGCATTCTAAAACCAGACCTAGGGAGAAAAACTAGGCCTGGGGACACATGCCTGGTTTCTAATATAGAGAATGTTTAGCTTGCCCTGATTATCACAAAATCAGGACAGCGAGAATATTCACATTTGTTTGTTTTTTTAAAGATTTATTTTTATTTCTTTATTTCTCCCCCCCCCCCCAGCCCCCACATTGTTTTCACTTGCTGTGTCTGTTTGTCTTCCCTGTTTCTTTAGGAGGCACCAGAACCAAACCTGGGACTTCTGATATGGGAGGGAGGCGCCTAATTGCCTGAGCCACCTCCATTCCCTGCCTTGTTGTATCTTTCATTGTGTTTTTTTTTCTTGTGTCTCTTGTTGTGTCATCTTGTTGTTAACTCGCCACGCCTGCTCATTGCGCCAACTCGCTGTCTCCTTTAGGAGGCATCAGGAACCGAACCAGGGACCTCCCACGTGGTAGGCGGGAGCCCAATTGCTTGAGCCACATCTGCTCCCCAGGAAACGGTTTCATCTCTGGAACCTCCAGAAGGAATCAGCTCTGAAGGCACCTTGGTCTTAGCCCGGTGAGACAGATCCATGTCCGACTTCTGACCTTCAGAATGTGAGATAATACATTTGTAGAGTTTAAAAAAATTTTTTAAATTGTGGTAACATACACACGGCATAGAATTCCCCATTTCAACCGTTTTCAAGTTTACAGTTCAGCACTGTTTGTTACATTCGCCATGTCACGCTCCTCCCCGGGCCCCGCCAATCTGTGTTGTTTTAGCCGCTAAGTCGACAGTAGTAATAGGAAACGAATACATAAGCCATTCCAAAATGTAGTGGCTTACAACGGACAATATGAAATGCTTAGAAGAAGCAAATTCACGGAGACAGAAAGCAGAATAGGGCTGGCTTCAAAAATGGGCACAGCGTTTATTTGGGATGAGGAAAATGTTCTGGAAACCGATGGTTGTGGAAGTTACGCAGCATCGTCGATGTACTTGGCGTCAGGGAATTGTCCACTTCGAAACAGTAAAAACGATTTTTTAGGTTACGTATGTTTTACCACGATGGAAAAAGGAAACACCACCGGTGACCGGATTTATCGAGCTCACGTATCCGTGATCTGGGACAAGCCGGTCTTGAATCCTTTGGAGTCATCTGGGGTGGTTCGAAAGGTTGGCGCAGGGTCAGCCTGGCTGGGACGTCGGCCGGAGCTGGGCTGAATCACCTACCAGTGGTCAGATCCTCTGTCCAGCGTGGCAGCTGGATTTCAAAGGAGAGCGCTCCGAGAGAGAGCCGTGGCCCTTTTCGTGGCCCACCCCTGAAAGTCACAGAGTGTCCCTTCTGCCACGCTCTTTCTGTGGAGGTCATGGCAAAGCTGTCCCCAGGTTCAAGGGAGGGGGAAAGAGGCCTCACTCCCGCTTGGGGATTGGCACACCCCTCCGTTAGCCGAGAGACCCTGGGCAAGTCGTTTTGCCTCTGAACCTCAGTTTACCCACCTGTAGTATGGGTATTTAGTAACTCTTCATCACACGGTACCCTGACGATGCAATGAGCTGAGGATTGCTATCTGTTTTCAGGTAAGAAGATTTCTCCAGGGGGATGGATGTGGCTCAAATGGCTGGGCGTCCGTCTCCCATATGGAGGGACCTGGGTTCGATCCCCGGGACCTCCCGGTAAAAAAAAAAAAAGGTTTCTCCAGAACAGGACAAGAACCAGCTTCTGCTAGTCACACACGGAGCCTCCTCATTGTTCCTCCAACACGCCTGGCCCGGTCCTGCCGCAGGGCCTTTGCTCGACCGTTCAATCTGCCTGGAACTCTCTACCCCTAGGTGGCTCATGCCCTCGCCTCCTTCAGATCTTGGCTCAAATGTCACCTCCCCAGAGAGGCCTCCTGGACATCTGTAGCCAAAATACACCCCCCCTTTCCCTCACACGCAGCCCATGTCTGCTTTCTTTCTCTCCTACGTCCTGTTACACGTGTGTTGGTTTATTGTTTGTTTTCCCCTCTCGGGTGTCTTTCTTGGACATTGATTGCAACGTGCCTGTGCCTAGAAACCACCTGGCTTTTCTGACTGTCCATTCATGCCCCAAATTGACAGAGAAACCCCTGGTTCTGGGATTCGCCCCGGAGGACCTGGTTACAGGAGTTTGGGCTCGCGGTCTTTTCCCACAGTCCTGAGGCTTCTCTGGAAATGAGAGAAAGCATCTGATTCCCAGTTGTTCCAAGGGGAGGGAGGGATGGGAGAGAGACCCGGGGGGTCGGGGACGCTGACCTCCAGGTCTTCACTGTCTGGGCTCTAATAGCAGTAAATAAGGACCTGAAGGCAGAGGGAGGGGAGAAAGGAAGGGGGCAGGTCAGAAAATCCCAGCTGAGATGGGACCAGAGGGGCTGACTTGCTCTTTTGCCCTTGGCCCTGGCACCCACTCTGGATCGGAGCAGGCTGAAGCAGACAGGAGAATGCAGGGCTGAGGTGGGGGTGGGCTCCCCCATATCCACGAAGGAGGGGTGGGGAGGGAGGAGTGGAGCCTGGGAAGAGGTGTAACGAGAGACAGAGGACCAAAGAGGGCTGGAGAAAGAAACCGAGACAGTCGGACAGATAAAAGGAGGTACAGAGAGACAGACATGGACAGAGCCGGAGACCCAGAGAAGCAAAGAGAGACAGGTAGAGACTCAGAGAGACAGAGAGAGACCCAGAAAGAGGTAGAGACGGAGAACTGGAGAGGGGCTTGTGAGATGCCCCCAGCTCTAGCTCCCCGGACAGGCACCAGCCTGGGTTTTGCTCCCAGCTGTCCCTAAGTTGTTTTTTTTTGTTTGTTTGTTTGTTTGCTTGTTTGTTTTTTTGTTTTTAGGAGACACTGGGAACCGAACCCAGGACCTCCCGTGTGGGAGGCGGGTGCTCAACCGCTTGAGCCACATCTGCTCCCCTCCATATTATTTTTTTAAACTTTATTTTGTACATTTGGTAATTGAAAATATAAACAATTAAAAACTAAAAAGAAAACACAGTTGAATAAAAACATACATTTCTCAATTAAATGTACTGGATACCTATAATTTTTTTTTGAATCACACAATGTGTTACATAATATAACCATATTATTATTATTATTATTTTTTAAAGATTTTATTTATTTATTCATCTATCCCCCCCCCTGCTGCTTGCGCTCGCCGGGCCAGCCAACCACGCCGTGTGGGCAGGCTTGCCCCCACCAGGAGGCCCCAGGAACCGAACCCGGGGCCCCCCATACGGCAAACGGGAGCCCCACTGATTGAGCCACAGCCGCCTCCCTAACCATATTATTTTGAAGAAAATTCCAGAACTCTATAATTTACCCATAAATATTGCAGTTGTATCTCTAAAAGATAAGAACTCAGGCTAAAAATTTTAACAGCAATTACCTACTATCATAATATATCCCATTGGTCTTTAAAATTCCAGTTACATCATACATTTCCTCTTTGTTTTAGTCTGTCTGAATCTGAATCCAAATAAGGTCCACATAGGTGATTAGTTGAAATGTCTTTAATTCTCCTTTAGTCTGTAGGTTCCCCATCCATCTATCTCTTTATATATGTTTTCTTCTTTCCTTTCAATTTATTTGCTGAAGATGTGTCATTTTCTTTTAGGTATATGCTTTCCAAAGAGCTTAGAGATGGCTTTTGTTTGTTTGTTGTTTCTATGTGTCCAATCTGAGAGTCTATGTCTGTTAAGTGGTGAGTCTAATTCATTTATATTTATTGTGTTTACTGACATATGTGGGTTTTTTCTATCACCTTCTTTTATTGTGTTTTCCATCTAAAATAGTTTTTCTGTTGCTCCTTTTTATCTCATCTCCTATCTTCTGCTGAATTTGTCAGATTTTCTTTATTCCCTCTACTGGTTTGGAAATATTCAATCTATTTCTGTCCTTTGAGTAGTCGCCCTTACATTCTTAGCACGCATACTTAATTTATCATAGTTGGCAGTTAATGAACATCTCTTTGCTCCTTCTAACAAGGTTAGGACTTAGGAAACTTTCACTCTGGACACCCCCCCCACCCCCGCCCTGCACGTCACTCTTGTCTGCTATCTGGGTCCCACTTTAGCACATCCACGGATGCTGACAAGGACAGGGGATAAGCCATGCAGGTCGCCACTGGTCCGGAGAAGCAGCATTAGAAATGAGAAGGCTTCCAGAGACCCTCCATCTCTGTATGGCCTCGGGCAATTCCCTCTTTGAGCTCAATTCCCTCCATCTGTAGGAAATCCCCAAGGGTCCCTCCAGTGCTAAAGTCTGAGAGCGATGCACTCCCCCCCACTCTCTCCCTTGATCCCACAACTCAGGATGCAATGGCGAAAGACCCCGCCGGCAGGGCAGAAATGGGGAGGGGGGGGCATTCCACCCGCTCGGCTGTCCACAAAATGAGCTTGCAGGGGGACGGAATGCGTAATGTCATTATTTACTTCACTGAACTAAATAATCTCGGGAATTGCTCATCAAGACATCACCGTAATTGTATTTCATGCGCAATTAGGCATGCAGAGCTGAGGCGTTAATCTACGAGGCTCAGGATGGAAGCCAGTCTTCCCACCTAAGAAGTCCAGTCCCAGGAAAGCATCAGCTTCGCGGGCCAGGGGGGAGGCCTGGGTGTCCCAGAGTCAGCGGGTCAGAGACCCCCCCCCCGGGTCAGATCCAACACACCGCTGTTCATTTATTTTATTTTTATTTATTTATTTTATTTATTTATTTATTTATTTTTTTACCGGGAGGTACCGGGGATTGAACCCCGGTCTCTCCATATGGTAGACGGACGCCGAACCTCTTGAGCCACATCCGTTTCCCCACCGCTGTTCATTTAGTAGTTGATTTATATTTGGAGACTTTTTTTCTTTTACTTAAATAACATAAAGTCCAGAAAAGAATATCATGGAGAGGCCACCCTCAGTGAACACAGTTAACCTTTTGTCACTTTGCTCGACGAGCTCATTTTTCTTCTCACCTGAAAGAATTCGGAATGCTTGATTTTTAAAATGTAAGTCAGAGAGCTCGTTCCTCCTCTACTAACAGCCCTTGGGGGACTCCCCCTTCACTTGGGCTAAAGCCCATGTCCTCCCCGCGGCTTACGAGGGCCCTGCATGGCCTGCCCCGGCCCCTCCTTACCCTCCCCTCTGCCCACTTGCCCCCTCGAGCCCTGTTCTCCTGCCACACAAGCCTCCTGTCTGTTCTCTACTATCTGAGTCTGGGTGCTGCCTCAGGGCCTTTGCACGGACTTTGTTCCTTTTGAATGCTTTGCCCCCAGACATCCCTATGCCCTCGTCCTGACCACTCGGTCAGTGTCCAGCAGTGTCCAGTTCTGTCTCATCACAGCCGGGTGGCCCCTCAAGCACCAAACCAGGGCTGAGGCTTCTCTGGGCCCCAACACTGGCATTTTGGGGCACCTGGCACCAGAAGCCTCTTCTTACCTCATCTCCATCCTATCTGCACCCCCCCACAAACCCCCCCCCAAGCCATAAGGATGACCTTGCCTTTTCCAATTGCACGTTTTCTCTCACCTCAAAGCCTTTGC
>JAKSZT010054196.1:920698-939927 GCA_026826555.1 Tolypeutes matacus
GTGTGGGGGGAGGGATGGATCCAGTGGCAGAGGAGAGACTAGTCCCAGCTCTGTCTCACACACTGTGTGTCCTCAGGCCAGTCGATTTCCTCTCTGGGCTCAGTTTCCTTACCTGTTAAAGGAGGACTGTCACAGTGCTTCCCACTGGGGCTGTGGCAGTAACTCTGAGATAGGCAATGCCTGGAACGGACTTGTTGCCCCAGATTCGGGCTGGGTGTTTGCTTGATCGGGTCAGGATTCTGCTCACCCTCCCCGCAGCGGGTGAATGAGCTCAGAGGCACCCCCAGCTCAGGCGCCGGTGAAGTCACCGGGACAGCTGTCTGGGTGCGAGGATGGTGGGTGAAAATAGATTTCCCACCTGCCCCCCATCCCCCCGTGCCTCCCAGAGAGGTGACGACGAGAGAATCGGTGGGAACAGCACTGGGCCGTTCATTGCTCTGCCCAGGAGCCTCCTCCTGCAGGAAGCCCTCCTGGATTGCTTCGGCCCTCTGGGGTCGTGCAGGAAGGTGTTGGAGCGGGGGCCTCTCAGGGAAATGTGGACAGTCAGAGAGGATGGCAGAAGAGCTTCAAGAATGCAGGAGAGGGGAGAGGGAGTAGCTCAGTGGTTTGAGCCCCTGTTTCCCATGTACTAGGTCCTGGGTTCAAGCCCCGGTACCTCCTAAAACAAAAAATAAAAATAAAAAAGAATGAAGGACAGAAGCCCGTCATCCTTTCTGGGCTCTGGTTTCTCAGCCACAAATTGGGGTGGGAAAAAAACTCTCACTCAGTTGCTTCACAAACATTGAGCACCAACTGTGTGCCAGATCCTGTACCGGGCGCTGGAGACAAGGCAGTGGCCACGGTGGACCCGGCTCTGTCCCCTCCTAGAGCTTGCAGTCCAGCAGGGGGGACGGACACGCCACTGGGGTTAAGATACCGGTGACCACTGCCTTGGTGGGGACACCCGGGGCTCTGCGTACTCCGGAAAATGCCCTGATCCTGTAAGGGTATCAGCCACCTAAGCTGGCTCCTGGGGTAATTGACCAGGGATTCCTCGCAGCAGTCCCAGCAGGGACAGGGGTGTGGGGACAGGAAATGGAGGAAGCTCCTGGTGGCTTGAATGCAGGGCCCGGCTAGAGGAAGGAGAACATCAGAGGATGCAACAAGAAAACGCTCCTAAAATTTCCTGGCAGCCGTAATTTTAAGGCAATGAGCTCCTGAGGACTGTGTCTCTCCCGGGCCTGGCTGCACCCCTCAGGAGCCCAGGGCCAGGCACACGGGAGGGGCCCATTTTACAGAGGAGAACATTGAGAATCAGAGAGTACAAGTGATATTTCTGGAGTCACACAGCAGGTAACTGGCTGAGCTGGGAACTGAAGACACCAGCGAAGTTGGGTTGAGTGAACAAGTGACGGTGGGTTCACGGTGAGGCTCTCCCCCCAGTGGAACTCTTTAGTGGCTTCCTTTCCTATCGGAATTAAGTCTCAGGTGCTGACCCTCGCACCGCTGTGGATCTTAAATTTCACTCTTCCCCTTCCACCCTGTTCCTGCCGTCCCAGCCTTTATGAGCTGCTTGCTGTTTTCACACCTCTGGACCTCTGCTTACACTATTCTCTCTTCCTGAAATGTCCCCCTTCTCATTTCCAAATTTCCTTTTCGCCTGGCAAACTCCTATTCAGCCATCAAGACCCCAGCTCCAGTGCCCCCACCTCCATCCAGGATTCTCACAGGTAAAACCTTCACTCCTCTCTGCTCCCTGAACTTCTGGGAGCTTCTGGAGACTCAGGCCTGGAGGGTGAGGATTTTCTGGGTCTGGCACATAGTAAGTGCTCAATCACTACACGTGGAATGAATGAATGGAGGCACGCAGACAGGCAGGGGGAGGTGCCCAGGGTGGGGATGGCCAGGGCCCTGAAATCCCTGGGCTCCCCAGCGGACACACTGGCACCTCTGGACGGGTCATAGGAACAGTCTACGCAGGTGGAGCACCCAGAGAGTCCCGAGAAGGTACGACGAGCCTCGAGGAAATGGAGACAGGCTTAGAACTGAGCCAAACGGGACCCAGGTCAGTGTGATCCAGGGGTTGGACTTGCTCCTTTAGGGAGCTGCCGTGCCAGCCGGGCAGGGGAGAGGACGATGGGCTTTTAGCAGAGGGGACGTGTGGCCACGCACCCCGGGGATGCAAGGAGGGTGGTGGGGAGGACTGGGGGGACGCGTGGGGCAGGGACTGCCGGACAGAAGGCGGAGGCTGAACCTGCTGGAGCCGCTGCAGGCTTTTGAGCAGGCGCTGACCTGTCAAAAGGGGCTGGGAATTTTGGGAGTTTCTCGGCCCTTCTGGCAAACCGTGGTGACCCAGAGGGAAGCTGGTGGTCTGGGGTGGGGGTGGGGGCGGAAGAACCGGCCCACCAGGGCGGCTGCAGGAGGGGGTGGAGGCTGGGGGGTCTCCAGGCCAGGAGCCAGGAGGGGGCCGTGCAAGGCGGGGGTGGTGGGGGTGGGGAAGTGGCAGCGAAAACAGTGGCTCAGAACCATCTGTGTCCCTCCTTGCCTTTGACCTTGTCCCTGACTCCGGCCGCGTTCCCAAACAGCCGGTTTCAACACCTTGCCAATAACCCTGTCCCCCTACCAGTCCCTCTAGGGAAAGGCAGCTCAGTGGGTCCCCCCATATCCAGCTCGGCCTGCCTTCTGCCTTCTCAGGATCCCCAACAGCTTCTCCTCCATCCACAACCCCCAGGTGCAATTGGGGCAGGGCACTCCAGGTCCCACCCTCCTCCTGCCTCCCACACCCTTATCTCTTCCTTATTGCTCTACCACCCTCCATGGCTCCCCATTGCCCTCAGGATAAAGTCTAGACTTTCATATCCAGCTTTGGATACCCTGCGGGGTTCTGCGCTCTGATCAGGCCAGCAGTTCCTTCTCCACTCTCAGAACTCCCCAGCCTCTGCACCCTTGCTCCTGAGGTTCGCCCTGCCTTTCCTTCATCAAAGAATGGCCATCCACCCAGCCCACCACGTTTCTGTGCCTCCTGAGAGCTCCTGGGGGACAGGGGACAGAAATCCTCAAAATAGCAATAAATGGTCCCTGCATTGGGCACTCACATTGGGTTACACATCCTCTCAGCCCTCTTTGCACCTGCCCTCATTTATAGATGAGGAAACAGAAGCTCAGAGCGGACCTCTGATTTGCCCAAAACCACTCAGCCAGGCCAAGGGCTGTTTCCCAAATGCACCTAGCGTGTCTGACCTCCGGGCCTTTGTCCTTGATAGTCCCTTCGTATGGGGTCTCCGCCCCCTCCTCTGGACTCCCGGGGGCCCTTGACACCGCGTCCTGGAAATTTTACACTTATCTGAAATGCAAGCTGTTGCTGCACCCATTTTCCAGAGGAAGAAACCGAGGCTCCAAGGAGAGAGGCTTCTCTGTGCCAGGCATGTCGGTTGGATGCTGGGGGCAGTGTCCTCAGAGAAAACAGCCGATCAGACCACCCTTCCCCCCAAACACACCCACCCACACGCGCGCGTACAGGCGCACACAGGGACATTTATCTTCCCAGACGCCCGCCTCCCACACGCAGGCGGCCGGCTGGCGTCTGCGCTGCTGACACCGGGAAACACATCCTCCCGCTGCGGCGGGCTGGAAGGCGAGAGATGGGGTGCAGGGGGGGCGATGGAGGCAGGGGACCTTGGTGGGCGACAGGAGGTGCCCCGCGACCCTGACCCCCGGTGGATGCCAGTCTCGCCCCTTCCCCGCCCCAATGCCCTTGGGGCTGTTCCTTGAGACACCCCCAGTCCTGCCAGGCTTGCGCTGGGGGTTGGAGCTCGGATCGCCCCCTCCTCCCGTTCCCCCTTCTGCGCCCGCCCACCCCCCTCCCTTTCTCCAGCGGCCCAGGGAGGGGGCTTGAGGGACAGACAGATGGGCTGGGGACAGACGCATCACGGGCACGTGGGAGTCACAGCTGGGCAGGGGGAGGGTGGAGTCTGGCCACCAAGATCGGTTCCCCCAGATTCCCCCCAGCGGGGGGGAAGGGGGGGCTGCCGGGCTGCCAGAAGAGGGGCTGTCGGAGCTTGGGGAGAAGGCGCTGCGCCCACCCAACTTCCCCATTGTGGTCCCATTGCGCAAGCGCGAGGCCCCGAGAAGGGGTTCACTCACCTCGGAGCGCACAGCACCGCGAGGCCAGATCTTGGCGTGCGAGTGATGCTTTGGAGCTAAGGTCTGGGGTGACTTGGACCCGGGGACCCCGCCCCCCACGCGGATCCCGCCCGCCGGGTGGACTTTTCCCAGGGAAAGGAAGGCGCCGCCAGCCCGGGCTGTGGGCAGAGTGCGCCCCCTGTCGGACACGGCCGGAGTCGGCGCAGCTACGAGCTCCGGAACTCTAGACGGAGCCCTTGACCCTGAGCTGAACCCCCCACCGTGATACTGAGCCTTGATCCTGCGTGAGTCCTGGCCCTGGGCTGAGCCCTCATCCTGGTTGAGCCCCTTACCCTGGGCCTTAGTCTTTATCCTGGGTGAACCCCAGTCCCGAGGTTGAGCCCTGATCCTGGCTCAGCCCCCTATCCTAGGACTGAGCCTCTCTCCTGGCTGAACCCCAACCCCAGGCTGACCCAGCTGAGCCCTAGTTCCCGATCAAGTCCCCACCCAGACTGAGTCCTAGACCCCGAATGAATACCAACCCTGGGCTGAACCCCAACTCGTGGCTGAGCCCGATCCTGGCTGAGCCTGCACCCCTGGCCAAACCCTGACCTTTCCCCTTCTCCCACACCCGGCTGAGACCCCACTCTGAACCTCAGCTTTCTCACCTGCACATGGAAAGGTGGGGCAACTCACTAGGCTCAGGTGCCTCCCCAGGCCCTTACTCCGGGGGAGGGGGCACCCCAAGGACTTTGGGGCCATCCCACCTCTGGCAAGTCCTGGCTGTGTGACCTGGGGCGGGTCCCTTGCAGTCTCTGAGCCCTATGTCCTCATCTGTGAAATGGACACCCCTTCCCCCTCTCAGGTTGAATTAATGTCTGTAAATCGCTAAGAGCAGAGACTAGCACATAATAGGTGCTAAAAAAAATAATAATAATAAATAAATAAAAGCACTGCTAGACACTTTTTATTCCTCGTCTTATCCAAGGACCGGTAGGTCTTATTATTCCCATGTCACAGATGGGGAAAACTGAGGCTCGGAGGACTGAGTACATGTAGGCAAAGCTGGGGTTTGAACGCACCTCTGTCACCTTCCACGCCTGCCCCAACGCATTGAAACAATTTGCTTTGGTGTGATGACATACTAAAAACAGTCTCCTCTGTCTCTGCAGCCCCCGTTAGTGACACTGAGCCAAAGAAAGGTGACTTATCCTCCTCGGTTGGGACCCAGGGGTATATGCTAATTGTTCTCAAGTGGGGACCATTTGGCCGTGTCTAGAAACATCTTTGATTGTCACAACTGGTGGGATGCTACTGGCACCTAGTGGGTGGAGGCCAGGGATGCTGCTAAAGAAAGTGGCAGCCTGAATGCAATTACCGCCCCCAAATGCACATGTGCTGAAGGTAGGAGGCACCCGTGAAAGGGAGAGGAAGGGACGTGGCTGTGGGTGGAGGAGGTGGAAGACGAGACTGCCGTGCAGGGGTGGGGTGGGGGGGGGGGTGGATGGGCAGGAAGTAGCCTCAGAACACCCTGGGTTTGAATCCCGGACCTGCCACTTCTGCCTGTGTGACCTCAGGCAAGTTAATCTCCCTCTCTGGGCCTTGGTTTCCTCATCCCATAGGATAATAAGGGGGCATTTTATTTATTTTGGCCTCGCCTGGGTCCCCATTGCCACTGGAAGCCTGGGCACAAGCAGGTTCTCAATAAACGTTTGCCTTGGCTTCCTGGAGGAGGTGGCCTGGACGGCCACGCGGCTCGGGCCTCCCCAGGACCCAGCTGCCACTGGGACCCACGGTTGGGAGTCCGGGGAGGAAATGAGCAGCAGGGGGAGGGGGTGAGGGCCTCTCCTGGGCCCCGTTCCCAGCACTCGCAGCTGCATCCTCCGGGGGCCCCGGCTACAGGCCCCCCCCATCCTTCCCCTCTCACTGCGTGTCCTGTCCTCGGCCTCGTTCCCACGGAAATCGAGGCTGGACCCGGGGGTCCTCTGGTGGTCTCCGGGACCCGCGTACCTCACCCCAAAGGTCGATCTGCACCCCCAAAAGGCTCCTCCCTGGGGGAAAGATTCAGCCCATTTGGGGGAGCCGGCACCTGCGTTTTTAAGGGGCTCCCAGGTGATTCTGTAGAGTTCCCCGGGGCCATACTTTGAGAAACACGCTTCTGCCCCAGATTCCTATGTACTCCCAAGTGGGTAAACTGAGTCCCGGAGAGAGGAAGGGCCACGCGGTGGGGTTTTCCTTTTTTCCTTCTCTTTCTGTCCCCCTCTCTCCTCCTCTCCCCCTTGGACTCCTTATCTCCTTCCTCCTCCTTCCCGGGCCGGCGCCCCCGAGGCCCGCCGCACCCCGCATCCGGCCCCCTCCGCGATTCCGGAGGAATCCCCCGAGCCGCCCGGCCCCGCCCCCTCGGGCTTCGCCCCGCCCCCCCCGGCGACAGTGACCTGATCCCATTGGCTTCTTCGTACGACGCCCGCGCTGCCATTGGCTGAACCCGCGTCCTCGGCCCCGCCCCGGCTTGGCGCCTCTTCGGTCCCTTCCGCGCGGGCGGGGGCGGAGAGGGGGCGAGGTCATTTCGGGGGGCGTGGCGAAGGGAGGGCGGGGCCGCCCCGCCCACGGCCTCCGGCGCGCGTCCCGCGGCGGCCACAAAGGCCCCGATGATCGCTCGGAGGTGGCCGGACAGACAGCCCCGACGGCCAGACCGACGGACGGGTCCCGGAGAGCAGGTGAGCGGGGCGGATTCCGGGGCGCCCCCCATCTCTGCGCCCCCCCCAGCTACCTCTGTCTCTCCCGCCCCCCGCCATACTCCTGCCCCCCCCATCTATCTTGACCCCTGCCTCAGTTTCCCTCTCTCGCGCCGTTTCCCATTCCCCCCCCCCGGCTGTCACTCCCCTGCCACATGGGTTGGGGGACACAGATTGGGCCTGAGTTGTCCCCCACCCCCTGGCCCTCTGTTCTGGAACGATCCCCCACCCCCCACCCCCGCTTGGGGATTCTCGTGGATTCTGCCCCTTTAACAGAACCAGATTCCAGGGCATTCCCGGTGGCCAAAGCTCTGAAGGTGCGGATGCCTGTGGCTTCCAGCTGGTCCAGGAGCCTGGGAGAGCCAGGGCCACCCAGTGGGGCAGGCCGCGAGCTCCCAGGCCCCAGGCCTCCCCCCAGTTTTGGCAGCTGTGAACTGGGGCCGCCTCCCCCCAGGTAATTGGCAGGTGATCCGACCCACGTCTGCCGCCTCCTGGTTTCTTCTGCGGTGTCTAATTGGGGCCATTTCCCGGGAGGGTAAACTGAGGCCCAGAAAGGAGCCGGTAGTTGGCTGGTGAAGGGGGAACAGCAGAACTGGAACCTGCTGCCCACTCCCCCTCCTCCACCTCATCCGCCCATCACTGCCTCCTCCATCCTGGGGGATTGGGGGTATGCCAGGAGAGGGGACAGCCCCAGCTGTAAACAGGACTCCCCAAGAGTCCTGAGCACGTCTGAACCCAGGTGGGGGCAGTGAGCGCCCTGGGGCGTCCCAGCCGGGTTTGGGAGCTCAGACCCTGGACTTCAACAGTGCTGCTCGCTCGCTGGGCTGCCTTGGACAGTGATTCAATTCTCTGAGCCTCCATTTTCTCATCTGTAAAATGGGGATGGACGGAGCTCCCTGGTGGGGGGGCTGCTTCGAAGGTTAAATGTGGGAAGGAAGGCCTTTGCCTGTCTCCTCCCTGCCCTCCCGGCTCTCTCCCACACTGGCCGCCCTCGCTTTTCCTCCAGCCTGCCTCAGGGCCTTTGCACGGGCTGCCTGTCCCCTCTAACCGCAGGGACAGGCCCGTGGGCGCCAACTTTAAAACATAACAACCTGCCTCGGTGGGCTGGGCCACCGGGGAGCTGAGCCTAGGACCTGCCCAGGCAAGGGCCTGGCAGCTGGGAGGGGCGGAGGAGGGGCTGTGGACGCCGTACCTATGGAAACGGCGAACAAACGGTGAAGGACGCACCTGGGCCCCGCGCCACAGCCTGGGACCGTGGGTGAGTGTCCCCGGGGGATCTCGGGGCGGGGGGGGCTCAAACTCTGCTCTGATGTGGGAGTTGGGGGCTCCCTGAGAAAACAAGTCAGGCAGGAGCAGGTCCCAGTGTTCCCCTCCCACTAGATAGTCTTGGGGGGGGGGGCTCAGGTGACCCCGGAGCCTGGTTTCCTCATCTGAGGCATGGGCAGGTGAGGGGGGAGGTCCCATCCAAGGGGACGAGGGGCCTTTGGGTTACTTGAGGATTCCCCGGGGCTTGCTCAAGAGGCCTCAGCAGCTGGCCTGTCATTTAGGGCCCCTGGAGGACACAACTCCAGCCATTGTCATGGAAACAGTCCCAAACAGAGGCAGATGCTAGAGAGTGACTCAGCCTTGACCTGGTGGCGCTTCAGGTGTTCCAGAGGCAAGGTCCAGGCACAGAGAGGGGCAGGTCCTGGCCCAGTCACACAGCATGCACCTACCCCCACGATCTCCCCATCGCGATTCCCACCCACCTGAGCTTTAGTGGAAGCCACTTGGCCAGAGTTCTTGGGATCTTCCAAGCCTCAGTTTCCCCCATCTGTCCGATGTGGGAAAAAGGTTGCTATAATTGGAAAGGGGGGGCGTAGTTTGCAAATCTTGATGTTCTCATGGGGGCACCAGGAATTGGGTTTACAGCAAACATTGGCTCCTAAGAGACCTCCTTGGACCCTTGGGGTGGGTTCTAGGTCAGGGGTAGGGGCTTCGAACCCTAAATTAGCAATGGGCAAGAAGGAGGACTCCCCGGGGGTTAAGGACCAAGTTCCAATCCCAGTTCTGCCACGTCATTGCTGTATGCCCCGCGACTCAGTTTCCCCGTCTGTAATAATCGCGGCCTTGCAGGTCCATTACGAGGACTTGGCCATGAGGGCCTGGAGGTAAAACGCCTCTAGGTGATGAGTACGCCCTGCAGAGGTCACTGGAATACATGGTACTGGGATTCTGGGGTGGGGGATGGTGGTGGGTGGCAGCCACCTGAGTCCCTCCCCTCACCTGGCCTGGACAGGCAGGGCCGGAAGGGTTCTCCCTGTCCTGCTGCCTGAACTTGGTGATCTCTGCTTGTCTCTGAGCCTCAGTGTCCCTGGTGGAACAATGAGGTGTTTGGACAAGATCCCGTGACTGTGCCCCTCGGGTGCTGGGAGGTCGTTTATTCATTCAACAAACAGGTGCTGAGGACTACTTTGAGCCCAGCTTGGTACAGGGTGCCAGGGACGTGGCAATCACTAGGTCTGATGAGGCTCACAGACTGGGGTTGGGGAAGATGGCCATTGTTCAACCAGAAAAGTCATTACGCTTAGTAATAATTGCATGAAAATGGTGGACGGGCAGATGGATGGAGAAGTTAGTTTAGATGGGGGGAGAGGATCCTGGGAGGGCCTGCCGAGAAGGTGATCTCTGCACCGACACCTGAATGATGGGAAAGAAACAGGCAGAGAACTGATAAAAGAGCATTCTGGGTATAGGCACGGTCCGTGCAAAGGCCCTGAGGCAGGACCAGGCCTGGCATGTTGGAGAGGAACAGTCAGGAGGCCCTTGGGGCTAGAGCAGAGGGAACCAGGGGAAGGACGGGAGGAGGGGAGGGCAGGGAAGGGACAGGACGGGTCGAGCAGGGTCTGGTGGGCTGCAGGTAGGACTTGGGCTTTTCCCCTGAGGGAAGTGGGAGCCATGGAGGGCTGTGGGCAGAGGAAGGATGGGACCTGACTCCGGTGCTCCCAGGTGCCCTCTGCCTACTGCAGGGAGGACAGAGTGTGGGGAGTGAGGGTGGGAGTTGGGGAAGCAGGGTGGGGGCGACTGGTCCAGGCAGGTGATTATAGGGCTGCACCCGGATGGAGGATGCGGAGTGGGGAGAAGTGGGTGAAGTTGGAACTCGTTTACGGGGTGCAGTCCTCCTTGCTCCCAGGGACCCTCCAGCCTCCATTTGCTGCTGAAAGTCTTCTGCTCCCGGAGCCTGCCTCGGGCTACCACAGCAGGAGCTGGAGACGGGAGAGGTGGAGCGGCGTCCTGCCGAGCTGGTCCATCAATTATTGACGTCCTTTGTGTGGGGCATGAAGAATTCATGGGGCGGGCATGGGGATGCTCGTCCTGGCTCCCGGGGGGCCGCTCCCTATCATCTCAGGAATTTTGCGAGCCGGTTGTCGAAACACAGACGTGATTAAAAATGACAGGAGGACAACATACTGTTAAATTAATTAATATTTGAAAACAAAGGTATGGAATCCATAAAAAGGAAATGAGGTACTGACACATGCTATGACATGGATGACCCCTGAAAACGCAGGGAAAGACGCCCCACACTTATTCTATGACCCCATTTATACCGAACAGCCGGAATTGGCAAATCTATAAAGGCAGGAAGTAGATTAGTGGTTGTCGGGGGCTGGGGGGGGACAGGAGATGGGGGGCAGTGACAGCTAATGTGTACGGAGTTTCTTTTTGGGGTGATGAAAATGCTCTAAAATTGTGGTGATGGTGGCACAATTCTGTGGCTAAACTACAAACCACGGAATTGTACACTTTAAAAGGATGATTTTTAAGGTATTCGAGTAATTCTATGTCAAGAAAGCATTATTTAAAAAGTCAAAGGAGGGAAGCGGCTGTGGCTCAATCAGTAGGGCTCCCGTTTACCATATGGGAGGCCCCGGGTTCGGTTCCTGGGGCCTCCTGGTGAAGGCAAGCCCGCCCACACGGCGCGGTTAGCTGACCCAGCGAGCATAAGCAGCAAGGGGGGGATAAATGAATAAATAAATAAAATCTTTAAAAAATATAAAAATAAATAAAAATAAAAATAAATAAAAAGTCACAGGTGATAAATCCAAACAAACCCTAACTTTCTAATTATTTTACTACATTTTACTATTACCTATGCTATTTTGGACTTTGAGAGCCAGACATTTTCTGTCGTAGCCACTCAACTCTGTCGTTACAGCGCAAAGGCAGCTACAGACAATATGTAAACGAATGGGCCTGGCTATGTGCCGATAAAACTTTAATCGCAAAACCAAGCAGGGGGCCGGGGTTTGCCAATTCCTGATATAACTTAAGAGAGTGACGACGACAATGTCAATAATGCAAACTGAGCTTAAAAGTGTGCCATTTCTATAATCTTTATATTATGAATGACACCCCCCAAAATGAGGAAATACTTTTCCAGTATTTGCAGACTTTTATCCAATTCATCAAAGAGTTTGCTCACGTCACTGATGAATGAGTGAAGTTCTAGCATATGTCATCCTGGTTTCACTTTAGTCTGTCTTGTTAACGTAGAGGAAAACATCCACGAACGTTCATATCGGAACTGCACTCATCTGTCAATTGCAATTATAGGGCACTTCAGATACAAGTTTGACAAATATTGCTGAAACCATTTTGGGAGAGTCAGTTGGGATTTACAATAAACGACAGTGATTTTTTGGTAAATTCTGTGATACGCATTCTTTATGCCAGTGAAACCTGGGATCAACTATTGTATATTCGTATACGCTTACAGTTGATCCAGAAAGCTGGCAGAGGGACAGCAAGGACCTTGGGAAGTGGAATTCTCTGCCTTCTGGGGTCCCTGTAGTCCCCATGCCCAGTCTGTGGAACCAGGAACTTAGGAGATTCAAGGGCCACCCCAGATCTGCTCTGATTCAGGAAGACCATGGACAGGTTGCTGTGTGATTCACTTAGGATGGGTGGGGGGCCCATGGGAGGGATCCTCTCACTCTATGACCTGGAACTACAGGGCCTGGGCAACTTTCCAACATCCTTCACTGGGAATGTTAGCTGTGCTTTGCTTTACATCCGGTGGCTGAATAGTCAGTCATTCAACAATCATTTTCCAGGTGTTGCCTGGGTGCCTGGAAGTACACTGCAGACCCTGCCATGACCCAGCAGGCCAGTTCGTGCCTTGACAGCCCTGCACATCTGATGTGGGAAACCCGTCTGATGTGGGAAAGTCTGATGTGGGAAACACATTGTAACTCAACAGACCGATAAAAGTAATCCTAGAAGATAAACAGGAACAAGATGGAGGGAACTGGGAGTAAGTTATTTATGACATCAGGGAAAGCCTCTCCCAGTGCAGGACCTTTATGCCAAAGGCGGCCCCCAGGACAGAGGACACAGCAAGGGTGAAACTTGGAGGCAGGACAGTACTTCAGGCTTTGCAAGACAGTGAGGAAATGGGGGAGGCGGGAGTGGGGGGAGTTGAGCTTGTAATACAGGGGTGATTGATAGGGGCCATTTGCCCCGGCCCCTGAGCTTGGACACTGAGGGACTGGAAAGAACGAGGTCTCCTGGGGCCAGGGACATTCACGGCCATGCACCGTCCACTTCTCAGGAGCAGGCCCAGCTACAGTCCAGCTCTGGGCCTTTGCCCCCTGCCCTGCCTGCCACAGGTACAGAACAGTCCAGTGTCGACAGCAACCCTGAAGTTCGAGGGCAGCATTTGTGGCCCTGCTTTGGGAGCCGGGGACGAAGTTTGGAGTCCAAAAAGACAAAGTGGGGCTGGCAGAGGGTAAAAGTCCGAGGTGTGGATGGGAGCCCAGAGTTCCCAGAAATAACACAGGGGGGGGGGGTGGGGCGGGATTTCTCAGAGCCAGGGAGCTGTTCACTGAAGCAAAAGCCCCCCCCAGGGTTCTGGGGTTCTGGTGGGGAGAGCTTGGGGGCGGGGATTCCCTGGGCTGCGGCCTCCATGGATGGAGCTGCAACTGGGTTCTCCAGGGGTCCGGGCAGGGTCTGCCTTTGTTTCCCCTCCTCCCTGCTGGTATGCCAGCAGCCCCTTGGTCTTTGGGACGGGACCGTTATCTCTCCAAGGCTGCCCAGCTGATGGGGATTCTGGTCTCTCTCTCCTGTTTCCCACTGCTTCACAGACCATATCAGAAATCTGGGTGTGTGTGTGTAAAAAGGGAGCCGAGGTCGGGGGGCTGGAATGGTGGACTGCAGGCTCGGGCTCAGGCTGGCTTTTGTGGGGGCTGCTGGGCCTGACCTTGTCTGGAGGGAGGAAGTGAGTGAAGCTGCTTGAACAGTAGAAAGCAGCTGGTGCTGAGCCCACGGCCCTGGGGAGCTCCTGCAGCCTGGGCTCCAGGGGTGGAGGTGCGGGGGTCTCCGGCAAGTGGGATGGATGGCCGAGAACCCTCCCCATGCTCTCCCCAACTTTGATGACTCAGGGCAGGCCTGGGGTTAGGGGGACCAGGAGCTCCTTAGAAAATGTCTGAAGCCTTCCCCATGGCCTACGAGGCCCTGCATGACCCTCCTCCGTCCCCTCCCTGCCCTCACCGCCTCTCTCCCTCCCCCTCACTCCAGCCCCAGAAGCCTCCTCTCTGTTCCCCCAATGTGCCAGGCCCAGTCCTGCCTCAGGACCTTTGCACAGGCTGTTTCCTCTGCTTGACTCAGACCTTGTCATTCCAATCCCAGCTCCAAGGTCATGACCCTGGCTAAGATCAGCCGCCTTTCGCTGACTCTCACTTATCTCCTTGAGATTGTCCTGTGTATTTCTATGTTACCTGGTTTCTTGCACCTCCTCCTTCCAGCACAGACTACACGCCTCCTAAGTGTCCCTCCACACGCTGCTGTGGGGAAAAAAAAAACAAATTCTGTTCTACACCTCAAACCTATGGGATGGGGTTTTCGCACAGTTTTTTCTTCACTTCCTCATTGTTTTGCACTCATACTCGCTGTCTGCTCGTCTTCATTTTTTTTTTTTAGGAGGCACCGGGAACTGAACTCGGGACCTTGGGAAGGAGGCACCCAATCACCTGCGCCACCTCTGCTCCCTGCTTGTTGTGTCTCCCACTGTGTTTCCTTGTTGCGTCGTTATCCTGTTGCGTCGTCATCTTGTTGCATCAGCTCGCTGCACCAACTCGCTGTCCTGCTCGTCTTCTTTAGGAGGCACCGGGAACCGAACCCGGGACCTCCCATGTGGTAGGTGGGTGCCAAAGGGCTTGAGCCACATCCGCTTCCCCCACACGGTTTTTTTTTGTTTGTTTTGTTTGTTTTTTTTTTTAAAGATTTTATTTATTTATTCATTTATCCCCCCCCTGCTGCCTGTGCTCGCCGGGTCAGCCAACCACGCCGTGCAAGCAGGCCCGCCCTCACCAGGAGGCCCCGGGAACCGAACCCGGGGCCTCCCACATGGCAAACGGGAGCCCCACTGACCGAGCCACAGCCGCTTCCCCCCCACACGGTTTTAATATTTGATGAATAGTCCCGGACGGTGACACTGGGTGAATCAAGGGGAAATGGAGGTCTGTTTTGCTGGGAATTTAACACGATGCTGGACTGCGGGCACGACCTGTGATGGCTTCGCCCAAGCGTAGCCTGCGCGTTTAAGGAGAAAGGTTCTGTTTTATCAAACGGGGGTAGCCACGTGTGAGCAGTGAACAAGCAACTACCTGTGCGATCCTTTTTTTTTTTTTTTTTTTTTTACCGGGAGGTACCGGGGATCGAACCCTGGTCTCTCCATATGGCAGACGGACACCGAACCTTTGAGCCACGTCCGTTTCCCCTGTGCGATCCTTTTTATTCCCCATTTACATTACAGTCGGGGCTGGAATCCTCATTTTCGGTTTTGTAAAAAAAGCGATTTTAACGTTTAAAAAATGAGGTATGAAATATATGTCGTAAGGGGCTAAATCGTACGGTACGTGAATATATCTCAATAAAACTGCTGAATAACTAACTGTGCAAGAATAGCCAGAAATGGCAGCTGTGTACAGTTAGGGCCAACAGAGAGATTGAGAGGTGAGGAATTTTCTTGTTTACTTGTTTGCTTATTATTATTATTGAAATAATGAAAATGCTCTAATAATGACTGAAGCGATGAATGCACAACTATGTGCTTATACCAAATACCATCGATTGTGCACTTCGGATGAATTGTATGCTTTATTAATATGGATCAATAAAATTGACTTGCTTAAAATATATATATTGATATATATGCAGTAAGAGTCACAGGGCTTAAGGATTCCCCTTGATTAAATATATATACACATATCTAACTCGATTATATATACACACACGCATTTAATGCATGTATGTATATATTATTTTGAGATATGATTCCCATTGCATAAAATTCATCCTTTTAGGTTGTACAATTCAGTGGTTTTTAGTATATTTACAAGGTTGGGCAATCATCAGCACTACCTAATTCCAGAACATTTTCATCACCCCACACACGTTAGAAATCACTTCCCCATTCCCTTTGCTTTCCGTCTCTGTGGATTTGCCAATTCTGGACATTTCATAGCCCTGGAATGAGACAGTATTTGTCATTTTGTGCCCAGCCGCCGTGAGTCACCATCGTGTTTTCAAGCCTCATCCACGTTGTAGCGTGACTCGGAACTTCCGTCCTTTTATGGCTGGATAATATTCCACTGTCTGGCTGGAGCCCACTCTGCTTGTCCATTCTCCTATTCACCACATCCGGGCTGTTAACGAATCGCGCGGCCGTGAATATTGGAATACGCGTTTCTACACAGACGTGTGTTTTCATTTTCTTTTGGGTGGATCCCCGGGAGCGGAATTGCTGGGTCATAGCCTAAGCGTACGTCTCATCTTTTGAGGAGCTGCCAGAGCTGTTTTCCAAAGAGGCTGTCCCGTGTGACCCTGCCGGCAGCGCTTGTGGTCGTCTGTCAGTTTGATTTTAGCCGTCTTCGTCGGGGTGACGTGGTCTCGTAGGGTGGTTTGGATTTGCATTTCCCTGGTGGCCAGTGAGGTTGGGCACCTTCTCCTGTGCTTATCGGCCACTTAGGGATCTTCTCTGGAGAACTGTTGTATATTTTTTAGGATGATACATCTCACCTACCACAAAATTCCCCCTTTGCAGGGCAGTGGATTTTGCTTAGTGGTTGAGCACCTGCTTGTCATGTACAAGGTCCCGGGTTCAATCCCCAGTACCTGAAAAAAAAAAAAAAAATCCCCCTTTCAAAGTGCCCAATTCAATCGTTTTTAGGATAGTCACAGACTGGTGCCACTATCTGGCTCGATGACGTTTTTTTTTTTAAGGAGGTATCGGGGATGAAACCCAGGACCTCGCACATGGGAAGCAGGTGCTCAACCACTGAGCTACATCTGCTCCCCTCGATGCTTTTACATATGGATAGACCCAAACTGAGACAGAGAACATGGAACATTCCAGACCTTCACCTGACGACCTTGTGCCTTGCCCCTTCCTTTCCAACCCTCCTCAGGATGAATATTGGAATATGCGTTTCTACACAGACGTGTAGAATCCTCAGATTCTAACCTTTATCACCATCTATTGATTTGATTTTAAATTGGAGGTAGGCGATATTGTCTGTGAATTCCATTTCAGGGGGAAGGGGGCTCCCAAAATATTTTGTAATAAGGAGGGGCCATGGGGTCTAGGAGGCTGGGAGCCCTGGGAGGGAAGAGGCGAGGTCCCTTTTGATCATGGTTGTGTACCTGGTGTCTGGTATACAGCTGGCACTCCATTAATGCTCATTGTGCAATGGCAGAGGTGCTCAGGCCAAGCCCCTAAGGCGTTAGGGGGCTTTAGGGGGCATGTGGTGGGAGAGGCCCTGGAGGGCTAGCCCTTCTCCTCGGGGCAGCCCCCGGCCCCCCACATTCCCTGGAAAGGTCCCTGCCCGGGAAGGGCTGAGGCGGTGCGGTCTGGGCCCCTCCCGGCTCGCCCGCCCCTCGGACCCGGGTGAGCACAGGAGGCAGGAAGGAAAGCTGACATTTATTTTGGTCTGTGTGACCTGCTCCCCTGGGAGAGCCGTCATCTCCCTGCCTCGTGGGGCCGTTTCTAGCAGAACAATGGGTCAGCGAGGAGGAAGCGGGAGGCCTCACGGCTGGGCCGGCCCCAGGTGTTGGCAGGTCTTGGGGGTGGGGGGCACCGCTGCACCCCTCCCCACCCGTTTTCCTGCTGGGAGCCCAGGCCCTTCCTGAAGCTGGTAAACAAGGTCCGGCTCCCCTCTGAACCTCACTCTGGAAGGGTCGAGGCCCAGAGAGGGATGGAGCCCTGCCTGGGGTCACACAGCAACCAAGATGGGTGGAAAGTCTGACCTTGGGTGGCCCTCAGCGGCCCAGGGCCCCGGGTCTCATCCTGGGGCTCAGGCAAAGGCCTCCTCCTCTCTGAGCTTCAGTTTGCACCTCGGTACGCTGGCTGGCCCTCGGACTTCAGGAGCTCTTCTTGACGTCCTTTCCTGCCTGGGGACACGGCATGGACAAGCCAGATGCTGCCCCTCCCAGCACTGTGAGGAAGAGAGAGAGGACGTGGGAGTCGAGGGGGCACCCAGGAAGGCTTCCTGGAGGAGGTGGCTGTGAAGCTGCGAGTTGAAGGATGCGCAGGAGTTTGCTGGATGACAGAGGGCGTAGAGGTCCAGGTAGGGGGAAACGGTGAAAGACAGAACATTCTGGAGAAGCTGGTAGGGCAGAGAGGCAGGCGGGCACCCGGAGGGGGGAGCGAGCGTCTCTTTTTTCCACAGAACGCGTCAGAGAACTAGGTTTGCGTGCTCAGAGACGGCCGAGGTGGGAGCCTGGAGGTTGGAATTCCAGACAGAGGGCTCCCGCGTCTTGCCCGGGAGAGGCTCACAGGTTGGGGGCTGGCGGGTGGCCACGGGCTTCTGTCCCAGGACGAAGTTGGTTCTGAGCTTCCCCATTTTACAGATGGGGAAATCGAGGCACTTGACTGTTACGCGACTTGCTTGAGAGGCCACAGCCCGGAGCGAGCCCTAAATATTGGGTCTGGTTTTGTCATGGTGGGTGGGGGGGGACAGAGTGACTCACAGGTGTGAGGTGGGGAAGGCAGGGAGTCAGTATTTTTTTAGGGGTAGAGTTTGGGGAGCAGAGGTATTGGGGGCCGGTGGTCTGGGGTCACCATATTGCTGTGTGGCCTTGGGGAAGCGGCTCAGCATCTCTGAGCCCATGTTCTCTTCTGCAGAACGGGCCACCAGCCCAGTAAACTGGTGGAAATGACGAAATGGGCACAGGGGGCCAGGGCCACGTGGCACTGAGTCGGCTGCACCCCCTTTTCTGGCTGCAGAGAACCAGGTCTGGTGACTGGGGCAGGGAGCGGGGAAGGCCGCGCCAGCGGCCCCCGTGCCTGCCCTGACCTCTGAGGGCAGGCGAGAGGGCGGCCGTCTGAGCTCGCACAAAGAGGGCTTTGTGGGGACAAACGGGGGCAAACGGGCGCCCACAGGCATTCCTGGCCCGGGGTGGGGTGGAAGTGGATTCTGACCCAGGGCCCGGGGCCGTGGCTGAGGGCTGGAGGCGGGTGTCAGGATCCTCTTCCCAGGGTTCCCGCCATCTCCCCTGCTTCATCTGGCCGGCATTTCTGAGAATCACGGCCCATTGTTCCCCTGTGGCCTGGGGTGAGGCCGACACAAACCAGGGGGTACAGAGCAGTGATGGGGGATGCCCAGGGCGCTGGGGGAAGGTGACCTCACCTGTTAGCCTAAGGAGTTCAGGGATGGCTTCCTGGAGGAGGTGGGGTTAGGCTAGGCTGATGGATGAATCTGCATGGGGAAGGGATTCAGAGGCCAGGGCACTGGGGGATGTATAGGAGCCCGCCAGGGTCTCAGAGGACAGGGCACTAGGGGATGTATAGGAGCCCACCGGGGAAGAGGCAGGGGCTCAAAGGCCAGGGCACTGGGGGGGATGCATAGGAGCCTGCCGGGGTCTCAGAGGCCAGGGCACTGGGGGATGTATAGGAGCCCACCGGAGTCTCAGAGGCCAGGGCACTGGGGGGGGATGTATAGGAGCCCGCTGGAGTCTCAGAGGCCAGGGCACTGGGGGATGTATAGGAGCCCGCCGGGGAAGAGGCCAGGGCACTGGGGGGGGATGTATAGGAGCCCGCCGGGGTCTCAGAGGCCAGGGCACTGGGGGATGCATAGGAGCCCACCGGAGTCTCAGAGGCCAGGGCACTGGGGGATGTATAGGAGCCCGCCGGGGAAGAGGCCAGGGCACTGGGGGATGTATAGGAGCCTGCCGGGGTCTCAGAGGCCAGGGCACTGGGGGATGTATAGGAGCCCGCCGGGGAAGAGGCCAGGGCACTGGGGGGGGATGTATAGGAGCCCACCGGGGTCTCAGAGGCCAGGGCACTGGGGGATGTATAGGACCTGCTGGGGTCTCAGAGGCCAGGGCACTGGGGGATGTATAGGAGCCCGCCGG
>JAKSZT010054196.1:940027-950404 GCA_026826555.1 Tolypeutes matacus
GGGTATGCATAGGAGCCCGCCGGGGTCTCAGAGGCCAGGTCACTGGGGGTTGTATAGGAGCCCACCGGAGTCTCAGAGGCCAGGGCACTGGGGGGGGGGATGCATAGGAGCCCGCCGGGGTCTCAGAGGCCAGGGCACTGGGGATGTATAGGAGCCCGCCGGAGTCTCAGAGGCCAGGGCACTGGGGGGGGGATGTATAGGAGCCCACCAGGGAAGAGGCAGGGGCTCAAAGGCCAGGGCACTGGGGGATGTATAGGAGCCCGCCGGAGTCTCAGAGGCCAGGGCACTGGGGATGTATAGGAGCCCGCCGGGGTCTCAGAGGCCAGGGCACTGGGGGATGTATAGGAGCCCGCCGGGGTCTCAGAGGCCAGGGCACTGGGGGGGGATGTATAGGAGCCCGCCGGGGAAGAGGCAGGGGCCAAGATGAGGTGTGAGGGCTTGGTCCTGGGGGCAGGTGGAGCTTCTGGCACGTTTTCACACATAAGGGATATTCCCAGATCTACAGTTTAGGAAGAATTCCAGGGCTGTGGAAAGGAGACCATTCAACAGAGGGGAAGGCTCCAGGGCTTGGGAAAGCTGGGAAAGCGCAGCGGCTGGAAGAATAGAGAGAGAAGGAGAGACGTGTGGGGACAGAGGGACAGGTCTCAGAGGGCAGAGGCCTGGTCACTGTTCCCCCGCAGAGCTGGCCCCCTGCCCCTCTTAGCCCTTTCCTGGGCAGAGGCTGTCACGACTGTGACAAGTCAATGTCTTCATATTGTAGGAATCCCCGGGGCCAGGCGTTCCCGGAAACCCCACAGATGGCTCCCCATGAACCCACTGCAGGGCCCCTGCCCACCCACGGGGGCAGCGAGGCTGGGGGACTGGTACTGGTGAATGCCAGGGCCCAGGGTGCAGGACCCCCCTGTCACAGCTGTGGGACGGGGATGGACTTAAGGGAGACGGACTCCCCCTGTGATAACTCACCCTGAGCCCCTTCTCGACTCACAGCAGGATACGCTGGGTTTTGGGGACTCACGCCAGGGCAGCTAGGCCACAGGAAGTGGCATTCAGAATTCCACCGTACACAAATTCCACCATTACACATTAATTCCTTTGACTGAGATCTATTTTTTTTTTTTTTAAAGAAACAAATTCCCCAGGTCCCTTAGGATCCTTTGGGTCGCCTTCTTTTCAGTGTGAGTGTGATTTTTTCACAAGCCTTTCCTATGCAGATACCTCTGTGTCTTTTTACTGGGGAGGGAGTTTGTTGGTGGCAGGTGGTGAGTTGCCAGGGTGAAGCAAAACTCATCGTAGCCGTGTCCATTTATCGAGCCCGTACTATAGGTCACATTTATTAACACTTTTGAACTTCCTGAGAGTGCTGGCAGATGAGTTCTGTCCCCCATTTTACAGATGGGGAAACTGAGTCCCAGAGTGGGCTGAGAAGGGGCGGCCTTAACACCAAAGCCACCCAGCTGCAGGATCTCTGCCTGACTCCACCCAGTGCGTGTCTCGGGTCCCTCCTCGTGGGACCCCGTCCATGGGCGACGACTTGCCCAGGTCCCCTAAGCAGGTGAGCTGAGGAGCTGGAGACCCTCTGTCCCTCCTCAAGACCCCGGGCCTCCCCTGGCGAGAGTCAGGTGTGATGGAGCAGGGACGGGGGGTCGGGGAAAGCGCTCAGAGATGGGCGGACAGAGCGCGCCCATTTAGGGCTCCTCCGCCATCGCTGGCTGGGCCTCAGTTTCCTCCTCCGTACAATGGGGTCACAGAGGGACCTCCCCCTCCCCGGCTGCTGCCCGGGTGACACGAGCTGGCTACCTCCGCTGTGGGGGAACCTCTCAGTCCTAGAAGAACCCCCCCAGCCCGGGGGACCTCTGATTTAGAGAGGAATCATTCATTCATGCCAGCTGCATTTATTGAGCACCTACTGTATGCTGGGTGCGGCGTGAGGGAGCTCACAGCCCTTGTTTGGGTTCCTCCTCATCAGACCCCCCTCATTTCACCAGAGAGACCCAAGAGGGGAGGCCCCTGGCCCCAAGTCGTGCAGCACGAGCCCCGGGTGTCCCAGCTCTCCACCCCCTACCCCCTCGCGGCACCGTGCCCCCTGCACCCCCTCCCCGCCCCCTCTCCTGCTGGGGCTCCTTTCGAAGTTGGGGGCGATGGAGGGCTTTCTGAAGTGAGCAGCCTGAGGTCCCTCGGCCCCGCCCTCAGTCCCCCCAGCAGGCGTGTCGGGACCCCCGAGGGGGAGGGGACAACGGTGAGGGGGGGCAGGCTAGGCCCCCCCGGACAGGGATCCTCAGGGGCCCCCCTATGGCTGAGGCTCTGGGGAGGCCGCCTTGGTGCCTTCTGTGGGGTCTGCTGGGTGTCTCGGGTCTCCCCGCATCTCCCGGGACCCCCAGTTCTCACCAGCCCCTGCCCAGCCTTGCCTGGCCGAGCTCCCCCCAGTCTCACCCGGCCCCCGTATCCCCAGTCTCCAGCGCACGCCCGGCCCCCGGCACACAGTAGGTGCTTTGTGCCGACGTCTCCCTCCCGCAGGCCCGATGGACGCCTTCAGCGCCAAGGCCCTGGTGCTGCAGGCCCAGAAGAAGCTCCTGAGCAAGATGGCATCCAAGGCGCTGGCGGGCGCCTTCATCGACGACACGAGCAGCGAGGTGCTGGACGAGCTGTACCGCGCCACCAAGGAGTTCACGCGCAGCCGCAGGGAGGCGCAGAGGCTGGTCAAGGACCTGGTCAAGGTGGTCCTCAAGCTGGGCCTCCTGCTGCGCGGCGGCCAGCTGGGTGGCGACGAGCTGGCCGTGCTGCGGCGCCTGCGCGGGAAGACGCGCAGCCTGGCCATGACCGTGGTCAGCTTCCAGCAGGTGGCCTTCACCTTCGACCGCCGCGTGCTGGCCGCCGCCCTGCACGAGTGCCGGGACCTGCTGCACCAGGCCGCCGGCGCGCACCTGACCGCCAAGTCCCACGGCCGCATCCGCCGCGTCTTTGACCGCCTGGCCGACGGCGACTTCCTGGCCGCGCTGTACGGTCCCGCCGAGCCCTACCGCTCCCACCTGCGCAGGATCTGCGACGGCGTCGGCAGGATGCTGGACGAGGGCAGCATCTGAGCCCCCTCCTCTCCCGCGCTCCCCCGGACGGGTGGGTCCACCTGGAAAGGCGGAGGGGGCTCGGCGGGGAGAGGATTTGGCCGCTCGGGTGAGCGGCAGGGACCCCCCCCCCCCCGGGTGCACCCCGTTTCGCCCCTGGAGCCCGCTTTATGCCATCCGAGAGCTGACTGCCGGGATGCCCACGTACGGCGCCTGGGCGGCGTCTCTCGAGCGAGGGCGCGTGAACCCAGACCGAGGGAGTGATGTGGGTGGCTGCCAGGGCGCGTGGGTGCTGGCACGGCCACCAGGGCACCCCGGCACGGCTGGAGACGTACAGCCTGACTCGGGGGAGAGGGGACCTCGAGCGGGTGTGCATCTTTACAATTACCATCTCGCGTTTGGAAAACCGACAACACTGAATATTTTTACCAGACTCTGCCAAGTCACATCGACAACTCTTTGTGTTTGGGGCACCCAGATGTGGGTCCTTGTGATTTCTGTCGCAAGGGGTGTGGGTTTTTTTTTAGGAGGTACCGGAGATCGAACCCAGGACCTCGTACGTGGGAAGCAGGCGCTCAACCGCTGAGCTACACCCGCTCCCCGAGCGTGGGTTTTTAATGGCTGCAAAACACTGCCCTAGGCCTCAAGGTCAGGGTCAGGAGGGTTCCTGGGGCACCTGCGGGGAAGGGAGGGAGGGAAGATGGTGCTTGTTTTGCAGGATCGGGTATGTCGAGGGCAAAGGCGGCGGACGGGCCGCATCGGACGAGCAGGTGGGTTTGCGTCCGAGGCATTTGGAATTTGTGGCCAACGTTTTGAAAGGAGGAAATCTAGGAGTTTGAAGCTCGCCAGCTAGGCCATCTGAGCCTGTGCTGCCCCCTGGCGACAGTCGTGGGAAGCGGCCTGGGGGCGGCCTCTTGCTCCGCTTGGCCACAGTCCCCACCTCTCCCTCTTGCCTCTTGCTGGTCTGCTGCACTGACTGATAGGAGGTGAAAACCTCGGTTTCCAGGCAGCCTTTCTGTGGTTGGGTCCCTGCTTCCCTGAGAAGGCCAAAGGACTCACCCGAGAGCTGGCTGTCCCCACCTCCATCCTCACCCTTCAAGGGCACACTTCGCCCCTTTAGTCGAGAGGCAGACGTTCAGATTCAAGAACGGATGTGCACTCTGATGATCCCAAGAAGCCCCAGATGACAGCCTGCGTCCTGGGCTGTGCTGCCTGAAAATGTCAACGTGCATGATTGTTTCTCCTCGTTTCCTGCCAGGCTGTTCAATCCATCTTGACTCTTTGATAAATTTGAGATTTAATTAAAAAAAAAAAAAAAAAAAAAGCACAGAGCTGTTTAAATAAACGCGTGCGCCCTTCATCTGTGGTACGTGGAACTGGGGGTTACGCTGCTTGGTGCCACCTGTCGCCCGCCCGGGGATTTTGCCGTTTGAGTCGAGGTTCCACGTGGCCCCGGCTGGCTTCAACCCCTCACCTTGACCGAAGCTGCTGGGGCGGGGCGGGGGCTCAAAGCTGCGTGAAGACGACGTGGGAGCAGGTGGCGGCTTCTCAGCCGTCACGGGACGTCTTGGCTGAGCCCCCGCGCCCTGTGCCCACCCGATCCCGAGTGGGCGGTGGTCCCGGGCAAAAGCTGAAAGCAGGGGGCGGCCGCTGAGACTCCGCCTTGCGCTCTCCCCGTCTCCCTGGCTGTTCGGTCACCTGTTTTGGCGCAGGAGGCCCTTCTCCTGGGCCCTCTGGAGCCTCGGGGCTGGAGCGGGCAGTGCCCCCCATCAGGGTTCCTCCTGAGACCATCACTCTCGGCATCCGCGCGCCCGGCGCCTCTACGGGGCCTCGCGCCCTGGGCCTCGCGTCCTGGGCCTGCTCCTCCTCGGGGAAGTGGGGTGGGGCCGCCAGGCCAGAGTTCAAGGTCCGGGAGGCCTCCTGTGGCGGGTGATGGAGCAGCCCCCTTTGGTGCGGCTGCCTATGCCCTGGGCGGGGCCGGGGGCGCCGCGGTGACACGTGTGGCCTCCCTGCTGGGGCTCGGGCTTGCCCTTTACTCCTTTTCTTCTTTTTCAGGAGGTACCAGGGATTGAACCCGGAGCCTTGTAGATGGGAGGCAGGTGCTCAGCCTTTTCAGGGCAGTGCCCTGCCCGGGGACGCGGGGTCACTGTATCCTGCGGGAAGGGAAGCCCCGAGGGCCCCCAGCCAGAGCGCCCCCCCCAGGCCCCTGCCCCCCTGCCCCGTGGGGAGGGAGGACGCTGGCGAGCCCGTCCCTGGGGCTGGCTTTTACTCCTGCCTTCTTTATTTAAATAGAAAAGAACATTCCATTTCTTCCCAGTCAAAAAGGAGACCCCTAGGTAGGTTGTAAGAAATCAGTCCTGGGGCGGGAGGCGGGCCCTGGGGTCGCGGTGAAGCAGGACTGTTTCCAGGAGGAGGCGGGCGGGCGGCTCTCCACCCAGCGCTGCCCCCGGGAGAGCCAGGAAGGGGTCCCCAGATCCGCAGGTCCCCTTTGATTCCGCCCCAGGCCTCGGTCGCGCTGGGGGCCCCTCGGAACCGGGCCCCATTGGCTGGGCAGAGACAGAGGCCCCCGCCGCCCTCCAGGGGCCCGCCAGGACCCCGGGCTCCGCTGGTGGTGGGGGGGTGGCGAGAAGCCGCCCCGGGCGGGCTCCTGGTCACAGCTCGTTGTGGGACGCCTTGGCCACCAGCACCACCTTGGAGAGCTCGGCCTTAAACCGCCCAGGCCTGTGGGCCACTGCAAGAGAGCACACGCCACGCCGTCAGGCTCCGGCCCCGCGCGGCCGCCGTGGGGGTCCTGCGGGGAGGTGGGGGGCAGCGGGACCCCACGAGGGAAGCCCCGGGTCCTGAGAGGCTTCCGGGCGCGGGGCAGGGGCGTGGCGGGAGGCTGTGGGGAGGGGCAGGGTGAGGTGACAGGCCTGTCGCCCCTGCTCACACCGGGAGCTCCCACGAGAGCCCACCGGACCCTTCTCCAGCAGGTCAGGGGATGCCCCCCCCACCTCCCCGCTTCCGAAACCCTCCACTGCGCCCTGGAGCTGGGGGTCGGCCCTCCCTGGGTCCTCCCGCCCTCCCTAGAGCTCCCCCCTGCCCCTGCCCCTCGTCCCCAGAGCCCGTCCCTGCCCGGGTGGCTCAGAGGCCACAGCAGGGCTCTCGCCACCCAGGAGGCCCGAGGCTGCCCCTCCCTCCCGCGCCGTAACCCCTTCCCCATGCTTCTACCTCAAAGCCCTGAAAACTCGGTCAGGGTGAAAAGGGCCGAGAGATGTGTGGGAACCCCTTAGAGGTGCCATCCAGCACATTCTCCTACGGAGAGGCCTTCCTAACTCTCCTTAAGGAGAAGCCAGGCTGCCCGGACGGGCTTTTCTGTGTGTTTTTTTCAGGAGGCACCGGGGATTGAACCTGGAACCTCGTACGTGGGAAGCAGGCGCTCAACCACTGAGCTACAGCTGCTCCCCGGGATGGGCAAAGCGTGTCCTGCTGCTTGTTTCTCTATGTCCAGTAAGAGTGGTTTTCACACGTTTGAGTGGTTAAAAAAAAAAAAAAATCAAAAGAAAAATAGTACTTTGTGACAGGTGAAAATGATAGCAACGTCACGTTTCTGCGTCCACAAATAAAGTTTTATTGGCACATGGCCACGGCCACTCGCTTAGGTGCTTTCTCTGGCTGTGACGGAGACCACACAGCCAGCAGGGACGAAAAGCTTTAGTGTTTGGTCTTTTACAGAAAGACTGTGTCACCTGGTCTAAAATCCTGAGGCGCCCCCCCCCCGGCAGTCTCCCCCTCACTCACCGGCCCCCACATCTCCCTCTGAGGGGCCGCGCTCATGCCTCTCTCCGCCACTTCTTTGCTCGTGGACCCGGGCCCCCACCTCCACGGCCCACCGCGACCTACCTGCCGTTTTGGTCACTTCGAACTCCTCACTGTTGAGGGGGATGTCGCTCTCTCTCTCAAACGCGGCTTTAGACTGAAAAGGAACAAGTGGCGAGTTGAACACGGTCCATTCTGGCCAGGAAGAGCCGCCGGCTGGAGCAGCAGGCGAGAGCCACGCTCCTCTCTCGAGAGGCGAGCGCTACCTTCCCAAGCACACAGAAGAATCCAACGGAAGCGACCGGTTAAGCTACTCAAGAGATTGTCGACTGGCTTAAAACTTCATGTCCCCCTGACAAACCCGAGGGAGAAAGGTATTTGATCCTTTTTTTCTTTCTTTCCACGAACAGTTTATGAAGACGCTACAAGCACGGAATGTCGTTTTTACAAACTGGGATTATGTCCCTTTCACAGCCGCCAAGAAAAAAGAGTGTTAAAATAAGAAGGGACCCCAGGGTCCTTGTACGGCGGGCGGCTACCGTCCCTGTGACTCAGAAATCTGGGTGCAGCCACGAAGCTATTTTGTAGCTAGGGTCAAAGCCTATAATTGTTGTGTTTAGTTGGGGGAGATGGTCCTAGACACCTGGGTGGGCCTGATTTAATCAGTTGAAAGACCTTCAGAGCAGAGCTGAGGGTTCCTGGAGGAAGGAATCCAGCCTGCGGGCGGCAGCTCCGGCCTGTGCCCATGCATCCCAGCCTGCCCTGTGGTCAGGGCCTTGCCTCGCCAGCGCCACCGTCACAAGCAGGGTGTGTGCCTCCTGCCAGTTCTGCTTCTCTGGCTGAACCCCGACAGGGACACGTGGTGTTCCAGCTGTTTCTGACCCAAATGCAGAGCAGTGGGCTCCGAGGCCGTGGTCTGCTGGAGGGCTGCCCGGGATCCCGTCCCTGCAGGGACTTCCACCTTTGCCCACCCTGCCTGTGTCCCAGGGGGTGCGTTTCCTGGCTCTGGTCCCACCGGGTCCCTGCGGGGTCGGCTGGGACCCTCTGTGGGCTCTACTGCAGCCTGCCAGTGGCCGTAGGGTTTGCACAGCCCCTGGTTAGCGACCCAGCCCCTGCCACGCCTGACTCGGCCATCCTCAAACTCCCCGCTGGCCTGTGCCACCTGTTCCTGCCGGGACCGATCACGTCCCCGTCTGGTTAACTTAGAGACGGCACTTCCTTAGAGAGCTATCTGACCCGGGGGCTCTCGGGTTCAGGTGGGGTGGGGAGCCTGCTAGCGTGGAGACCCAGGCCCAGGTGCAAACCCTCCGCCCTGTATCAGCAGCTCTGTCATCACCCTCGTCACCGTATCGCCCCATCAGCCACTGAACACGTGGCCCCTGCCTGCCACCGTCCTGTGCACTTCGCGCGGCCTTGCTCGGTGACGTGGAAGTCTGTGTTATCAGCCCCGTGGGCCAGAGAAGGAAACTGAGGCACAGAGGGGCGTGCTGGGGCCACACTGCGGCAGCTCGTAAACTGCTTGGCGCCTCGGTTTCCCGCACCCCCCGACCCTCCGCTCTGGGCCCGAAATCCTGGCCTGAGCTTCTGAGGCCGGGAAGCATGTACCGCAGGAGCCCGAGACCCGCCCAGCCCGCCGTCCTGGCACTGACTTCCTCGGACGCTGGGTGAGAGCAGGCGGGGGGCTCCTGTCGTGAGGCGCAGATAAGGCTTAGGGTATAAAATACCCTTCAGGTTTTAGGGTAAGCCCCGAGACTCCAAGCTGAGGACGAGCGTCCCCCTGGGCTCTGCCCCTGGACCCCAGGCAGGGTTTGAGGAACGGTGAGCCTTGCTTCCCCAGCTGACGGACTCTCGCCCGGGAGGTCTCGGCGCCCGTCCTGCTCCTCTCCCAGTGGGCGAGAGGGACGGTGCCTCGGAGTGGCAGCCCCCCGGCCTGTACTCACGTAAGCCATGCCGTACTCCATCTCGGCGCCCCGCACTTCCGCCTTGAACTGGGTGAAGTACAGGTAGGACTTGCCCTGGGGCCTGTGGGAAAGGCCAGGTGACGGGGTCAGCCCGGGGCTGCGGACCCCGAGCCTTGCGCGTGGCCGGGGCCAGGCGGGGGGCAGGTCTCGGCGCGTCCTGTCCCCTGCTTGTCGAGGCGGAAACCGGTCCCGAGGGGTCCCGGCTCGGGGCAGGCCGGACGGGCCCTCGACCTCGTCCCTCGTCTCCTCTCTGCCCGCGTCCTGCCGCCTCGGGTCCCGACGGGCCTCTCCGCCTTCTGGGCTGTGAGCTGTGCCAGGCGGGGCCCTCGCGCCCACGCACGGAGTGCTTTCCAATGAGTGCCCGCGACGTGTGGGCGCTGCAGCGGGGGCTGGGGCCGCGCCGCCAGGGGTCAGCTGAGGCCGCGGGGGAGAAGGGGAGTGGGCAGCTGTTCTGGGCGGAGGGCCAGCGTCTGCAAAGGTCCCGGGGAGGGGGCAAATGGGGCATGCAAGGAACGGCAAGGCCGGCGCAGCTGGGGCAGGGGCCAGCGGAGAGGGGAAGAGGGGAGCAGAGGGAAGCCACTGGAAGGGGGCAGCAGGGCGATCACGCCTGTGGTTGGAGAAGCCCACCCGGCCGCCGGGTGGAGAACCGGCTGTGATGGTGGGGGGCTCGGGGGTGGAAGGAGGCGACCGCCGGAGAGCAGCCGAGCACGGCCAGCAGACCTGTGGGTGGGCTGCACGTGAGGGCAGGGGGTACCCCGCAGCTGCCACCGGCCCTGGCCCAACAGGGGCTCAGTCAGCGCCTGGGGGGCTGGGCCTGTCACCTGGGTGGACTCTGGGGCTGCACACGCCCGCGGGGGGCCGCCGGGTGGGCTGACTGAGGCCGAGTCACCCCGTAATCGGCCCAAGCAGACCTGTGGGCGGCCCTGACGCAGAGGTCCCTCTGGCCACCACCCTGCTGCTCTCTGAGAACGGGGAAGGCTGGCTCCAGTGGGGTCCTCTCTCAACACTCTTTGCCCCCGGCCTCTGCCTGCCCGCAACGGGGGTCCATCCCACAGACTGGGGAGAACTACCCCCGGGTCTCCTTGGTAGGTACTCCGGGGCTGCTCCAGGACTCGTCACTACTGGGCCGCAGGGCCCAGGAGGGGAGGGACGAGGCTCCTAGAAACGCGTGTCCCCTGCCCCACAAAGGCTGGCCATGCCTGGCATTGCGCCGTGTCCTCCCCCCGCCCGGCAGGGAGGCTTCCCGTGGGCCCTGAGCATGCCTGGGGGGCGTGCAGGGAGAGGGGCCCGCTGAGGAGCCCCCGGGGGGGGGGCACCCACCGTCCTCGCCCAGAGCCACAGCGCCCAAACCAGGCCGCACGTGGGCTTCAGAGGGGCCGCGGCCTGTGAGCTCGGGGCAGGCGTGTGTGCTGGGCGCTCCGGGGGAGAGAGCACAGCTTCTGCCGGCATCTCAGGCCTCTGACCCACAGAAGGCCAAGAGCCACCTGCTTTTCCTTTGGAGAGAAGGTTCTGGTGAAAGAACTGCCCAGAGGAAAGCAGGTTCAGAGGTGACTCTTGGC
>JAKSZT010054196.1:950414-985031 GCA_026826555.1 Tolypeutes matacus
GTTCCCGACTTGGTGGTGATGGCTGCACAGCTCTGTGGATGTGCTGGAACCCGCTGAGAACTGTTCACTTTGAAACAGTGAATTTTATGGTATGTGCATTTCACCTCAATGGGAAAAAACTGCAACAACAAAAAAATTCTCCAGAAGAGCCCTCTGGAGACTCGGGGCTGCCCCTGGGGAGGGTCCAAGCTCACTGGGCGGTGGGGGGGCTCCGAGCCCGCAGGCCCACCTGCCTCCCTCTCCAGCCCCTCTCCCACCCAGGGCCCCCTCCCACTGGGTGGTCTGGCCTCCCTCGGCTTCTTTTCCTTCCTTCTTAGCTGGGCAGCCCCCTGCCTGGAACACTCTCCCCCGGCCTCCCTGCTTCCTTTTGGCCTTGGCGTCAACGAGCGTCCTTGGGGAGCCCTCCCTGTCACTCCAGCATAATACGGGGCCGCCCCGCTGCCCGTGCGCCCCTCCGAGGGGGCAGGCTGGGGTCTGTCCTGCCAGCTGCGCCGCTCCCCAGTGCCCGCCCCAGGGCCGGCAAATGCCAGCAGTGGCCCGTAGGGAAGGCGGAGTCCCCCCACCGCGCCCCTCGGCTTACCGCCAGATGGTGCAGGTGAAGTGCTGGTGGTCTTCGCTGGTCCCTAGACTCATCTGCCACTTCTGGGGAGAGGAGGGGAGCACAGGCTCAGGCCCGGGACCCCGGAGCCTTGCCGGCCGCGGGCGCTCTGGGAGCGCTGAGCTCATGTCAGCTCTGCGATGGCGCCAGCTTTTCCTGTCCCTCGTGGTGTCTAGCCACCCCGCACACCAAGTCGAGCCCGCCACCCCACTCTCCCCGCGCATGGCTCCCACACACCAAGAAGCCCCTTCCCTCTTGGCGGCCTGCGGTTTGGTGCCGGGAGCTCACCCATCTGCTGTCCGTGTCGTGAATCATGGGGCCTCTCCTAAAAGCCGCCCCCACGGCTGAACTGCAGCCAGAGAAAGGCGAAAACCCGTGGACGCGGCCTCCCCGGGGCTGCAAGCACCTGGCCCTGAGGCTGGGGCACGGGGCGGGCATGGCTAGGAAAGGGCCACTCCAGGGACCCCTGTGGCTGGCCTGGGAGGCCTCCTGACCGAGCCGCTGTCAATCTCCTGCTGCGATGCCAAGTACAGTTTCGCAAGATGTTACTGCTGGGGACCAGGTTAAAGGGCAGACAAGCCAGGACCGTGGAAGTACCAGAAGAAAACACAGGGAAACACCTTCCAGGCCTTGTGGGGTGCTGGTTTCTTGGACCTTACACCGAAAGCACGAGCAACAAAAGAAAAAACAGGTAAATGGGACCTCCTCAAAATTATAAACACTTCTGCACCTCACAGGACTTGGTCAAAAGGGTGAAAAGGCAGCCGACTCAAATGGGAGACCACATATCCAGTCAGGGATTAATTTCCGTGATATATAAAGAGATGCTATAGCTCAATAATAAAAAGACAAACGACCTGATTAAAAAATGGGCAAAACACTTGAATAGACATTTCTCCAAAGAAGAAATACAGACGGCAAAAAAACACATGAAGAAATGCTCAACATCACTCATGATTAGGGAAATGCAAATCAAAACGACAATGAGATATCATTTCACACCTATCAGAATGGCCACCATTAAAAAAGACAGAGAGGCTTCCGGGTAGACGGAGGATTAGAGAGACACACGACTCACTTGTCTCCCAGGAGAAACAGCTAGAAGGAAAGCAGAAATGGCCTGAGAAAAAATGTTCCAGGGTTTAGGGCACCACAGGAAGGCGGGACCGCCCAGAAGAGAGAGGGGCAAAGGAGAGGGGTCTCGACAGGAAAACTCTGTGAGTAGAAGCGGGTGCCTTTGCCCCCTCCCTCGGAGCACAGGGCCTCTGGCTGGTGGCTAAGGTCAGAGGGGCAACGGGGGCTCACCTCCCAGGAAAGGGGAGAGAGAAGGACGCAGCCCACGGCTGACCCAGCTTCTGGTCAAGAGCGTTGGTCTGCTGTGCCCCAGGAGCCCTTCTAGGCTGGGGGGGGCGGGGAGGGGGGCCCTCTCCGTCACCCTCCCTACCGACCAGGACTGGCTGTTGAGGACACAGAGGGGAAGAGAACTGTTTCCCACCCGGGGAAAGGGAGGGGGCTGCCGGCAAAGGCTGGAGACGGCCTCTGAGAGAGTGCTAGCCCTGAGGCAGGGCCCTCTGCCACACGTCCAGGGCCGGGCTGCAGCAGACACGCTGGGGCCACGGCTGGGGCCACGGCTTGAACGAAGCGGGCTGCCGGAGAGCGCCATCCGCTGGCGGGCCAAGAACGTGCGTGCAAGGAGGTGAAAAGTACAGAGAGGCTTTTTCCGCTTCCACGACCTCCCTCCCCAAGGCCCTTGGAAGCAGATGTGCGACCCATTACCAGATCCATGGCCCGGATTTGAGCAACTCAACAGAGACAATTCTAAAGAGCCGGAACAGGGTGAACCAAGACTCAAAGAGCGGCAGTAACACATTCCGTGGTCGTGGATTGGAAGACTAAGTATCGTGAAGATGTCAATCCTATCCAAACTGATTTATAGAGTCAATGAAATACCATTCAAAATTCCCACAGCCTACTTTACAGAAATAGAAAAGGCAATTACCAGATTTATTTGGAAGGGAAAGGGCACCCGAAAAAGCCAAAAATACCCTAAAATGAGAAGAGTGATGTGGGAGAACAATCACTGCTTGACCTTGAAACATATTACAAAGCTACAGTGGTCAAAACAGCACGGTACTGGCATAAAGACAGACACATCCATCAGTGGAACAGAAATGAGGGTCCAGAAATAGACCCTCACCTCTATGGCCAACTGGTTTTGGACAAACCTACCAAGTCCACATTACTGGGACAAAACAGTCTCTTCAACAATTGGTGCTGGGAGAACTGGATTATCTATAACCAAAAGGATGAAAGAGGACCCCTATCTCACCCCCTATACAAGAATCAACTCAGAATGGATCAAAGACCTAAACATAAAACTACTAAAAGGAAATGTAGGGAAACATCTTCATGATCTTGTGGTCAGTGAGGGTTTCATGGACATTACACACAAAGCATGAGCAACAAAAGAAAAAATAGATAACGGGACCTCCTCAAAATTAAAAACACTGTTGCACCTCACAGGACTTTGTCAAAAGGGCGAAAAGGCAGCCAACTCAACGGGAGAAAATATTTGGAAATCACGTGTCTGATAAGCATTTAGTATCCATTATATATAAAGAGCTGCTACAACTCAACAATAAAAAGACAAGTGACCTGATTGAAAATAGGGCAAAGGACTTGATTAGACATTTGTCCAAAGAAGAAATATAAATTGTGAAAAAAATGTTCAACATCACTAGCAATTAGGGAAATGCAAATAAAAACTACAATGTGTTATCATTTCACACCTATCAGAATGGCCACTATTAAAAAGACAGAGAACTACAAGTGATGGAGAGGATGTGGAGAGATAGGAACACTTCTTCACTGTTGGTGGGAATGCAGGATGGTACAACCACGATGGAGGACTGTTTGGCAGTTCCTAAAGAAGTTGAATATAGACTTGCCACGTGACCCTGCACGTGGTATATACCCAGAAGACCTGAGAGCAGTGACACGAACAGACATCTGCACACCAATGTTCACAGCCACATTATTCACCATTGCCAAAAGTTGGAAACAACCCAGGTGTCCATCAACCGATGAATGGATAAACAAACTGTGGTCTATTCACACGATGGAATATTATGCAGCTGTAAGGAGAAATGAAGTCGTAAAGCATATGACAACATGGATGAACCTGGAGGACATTACGTTGAGTGAAGCAAGCCAGACACAAAAGGACAAATACTGTATGAATGCGTTACTATGAACCAAATATATTGTGTACACTCATGGAGTTAATTAATAACTAAGATATAGCTCACCAGAAAAAAGAAAAGATTACAGAACGGAAATTTGAGAGTTAATATGTACAGAATTGGTAAAAAGGTTTTTTGTAAATCTTTGGAAATGAATAGAAATGGCGAAAGCACATCACACTGTTTCTAACTAGGCGTGCTATTATGTGGGTATGACAGTGGTTGAAAGGGAAAGTCTAAGGTCATGTATTTTATACTAAAAGGAAAGCTAAAAAATGTTAACATGGGACTGTATAGCCTAGTGAAACCACATGTGAAATAAAAATATGGGTAGTAATGCATATATATAAGGCATATATATGCATATATAAGGCAGTTTTTCTTCAAAACTGAACAAATGTATGCTAATGTTACAAGATGTTAATATCAGGCAAAAAAACACACACACACACAAAACCATTATGCTAAGTGAAAGAAACCAGACACAAAGTACTATATATTGTATGGCTCCATTTATATAACATGTAAATATAAATCAGTTTATAAAGATGAAGTTAGACTAGTGGTTCTGTAGGGCTGGGGAAGGACTGCTAAGGGGTGTGGACTTTTCCTTTTTGGAGTAATGAAATTGCTCTAAAATTATTTTGTGGTGATGAATGCACGACATTGTGATTACACTAAAAGCCATTAATTGTACACTTTGGATAGATCGTATGGTATATGAATATATCTCAATAAAACTGCTTAATAAAGAAGTAATTGTGCAAGAATAGCCAGAAATAGCAGCTACTTACAGCAGGGGAAGCAGAGAGAGATTGAGAGGTAAAGAGTTTTCTTGTTTGTTTTTTTGTTTATTATTATTATTGAAATAATGAAAATGCTCCACTGATGATTAAGGTGATGAATGTTCAACTATGTGATTATACCAATATCATTGATTGTACGCTTTGGATGAATTGTATGCTTTATTAATGTGTCTCAATAAAATTGGTTTGTTAAAAAAAAAAGGGAAGTGGGTGTGGCTCAAGCAGTTGAGCTCCTGCCTACCACACGGGAGGTCCCAAGTTCAGTTCCTCGTGCCTCCTAAAGAAGAGGAGCTGATGCAACAAGATGATGCAACGAGATGACACAACAAAGAGACACAAGAGAAAACACAATGAGAGACACAACAAGCAGGGAGTGGAGGTGGCTCAAGCAAATGGGTGCCTCCCTCCCACATGGGAGGTGCTGGGTTTGGTTTCCAGTGCCTCCTAAAAAGAAGAAGAGCATACAACAAACAGACACAGAGAGCAGATAGCAAGCACAAACACGAGGGGCAGGGGGAGAAATAAATAAATCTTACAAAAAAAAAAAAAGCAAGATGGGGAGTGGATGTAGCTCAAGCAGTTGAGTGCCCGCCTCCCACACGGGAGGTCCTGGGTTCAGTTCCTGGTGCCTCTTGAAAAAACAAAACAAACAACAAGCAAAAGAAACGATAAAACCAACTCAGGGAAGCCGATGTGGCTCAGTGGTTGAGCACCGGCTTCCCACATACAAGGTCCCAGGTTCAATCCCCAGCCCCTAGTAACTCAAAAAAAAAAAAAAAAAAAGAGATGGAAGTAGATTGGTGGTTAGGTAGGGCTGCGGGAGGATTGAGGGATTGAGAGGTGACTTTGAGGGGTGTGGAGTTTTCCTTTTTGGAGTAATGAAATTGTTCTAAAACTTTTTGTGGTGATGAATGCATGACATTAGCTTATACTGAAAGCCATGGATTGTACACTTTGGATCGACTGTATGGTAGGTGCATATATTCCAAAAAAACTTTACAAGGTGCATTAAAAAAAAAAAAAAAAAAACAGCAGGCAAGACAAATGATTTCCTACAACTGCATATGAACCTGTAATTATCTCAAAATGAGAAATTTAGTAATAAAAAAAAAAAAATGCACCCGGCCTCACATTTCTGGGGGGAGACCCCGCAGAGGTACCTCTACCACCTTTGCATGCAATTAATTCCCAGCAGCATTTGTTGGGATTGCAAAAGACTGGAAAGAAGCCCCTGTCCATTTATGGAGAGGTGGTTTTAAATAAACTGGGATGGCTCCCCGAAGCAGCTTTGAATGATCAGCAAGAACCGGCAGAAACACCTTTCTCAAAGCTCCAGAAAACTGTTAAAGGGCCACAGTAATAGCAAGTGCCAAATCGAGAAAAAGGCCACTTAAAAGCAGCAGGAGGAAGTAGAGGTGGCTTAAGCGGTTGGGCACCTGCCTACCACATGGGAGGCCCCGGGTTCGGTTCCTGGTGCCTCCTAAAGAAGACAAGCAAGACAGCGAGCTGATGCACGACAGGCTGACACAACAAAGTGACGCAACAAGATGACGCAACAAAGAGACACATCAAGAAAGCACAATGAGAAACACGACAAGCAGGGAGCGGATGTGGCCCAGGCAATTGGATGCCTCCCTCCCACATGGGAAGTCCCGACTCTGGTCCCCAGTGCCTCCTAAAAAGAAGAAGAGCACACAGTGAACAGACACAGAGAGCAGACAGCAAGTGCAAACAACTGGGGTGGGGGGTTAGAAATAAATAAATAAAATAAATCTTAAAAATAAAAAAAAAGCCATGGGATCTCCTGGCGCCCTGGCTGGCCCCTCCTCCACTCCTCGCAGGCTCAGCGTGGAACTGGACCGTGTTCCCAGAACTGGATCCCTGGTCCCGGGTCTGCAGGGAGCAGAGGAACCCTCATGCGCATACTGGGAGCCTGTGTGTCTGGCCCCATCTGGCTGGTGGAGGCCTGAGGGACTCGCCGACCCAGAACTTGCCCTGTGTGGATGTGGCAGTTTGGCAGTTTGATGTAATTATGAATTCCAAAAATATATATTGGATTATGCATGTAAAGTGCTCTGTTAATCTGGGCATGATTAAGTTATGATTAGGGTGTTGACTGGGCACCTGGGCAAGGGGTGGGTCTCCAAGATAAAAGACACGGCAAAGGACAGAGTTGGAGCAGTTCTGATGTTGGAGTTGCGGTGAGGAAGGAGAGAAGGCCCCGGGATAGAGACGAGCCGTTCGCCTGAGAGTTCACAGCTGGCCTTGTGGAGAGAGGCAAAGCCTAGAGGCCCTCATAGTCTACAGCTGACCTTGTGGAGGAAACAGAGGAGCTGAGCCCGGAGAGAAACGCAGCCCCGGGAAGAGAGGAACCCAAGAAGCCTGAACCCTGGCAGACGTCGGCAGCTGTCTTGCTCCAACACGTGGCAGTGGACTTTGGTGACTGTGGGCTTATACCCCTTTATAAAGACCATCCGATTTCTGGTATTTCCCATCGGCACCCCTTTGGCTGACTGATGGAGTGGAGAAGGCGGCTCCCCGAGCTTGCCTACAGGACGCTGTGGCCGAGCAGTCAGGTTGTGCTGCCTGGGGGCTGGGGGTGGCTGGCTGTGAAACCCACAGTGCAGTGCCCTGGACCATTAGGAGATGGTTTTCTAGGGAGGCAGAGACATTCAGAACCCTTTACCCATGACAAAAAGCATGGGCAGAAAGGACCAGGGAGGCCCTTGGCTTTGGCCTGGGACTATTCTCTAAACTCATCGTATGGACAGGCGCCAAGGGGCGCACTCGCCCAGGTCAATCTGGAGGGCTGGGGAAGGCGTTTTCTTTTTTCCTTCTCTTTTTGTCCGTTAGCTCCTGGCATTCAAGGAATGCTCTGTGATAACACTAGCTGGATACAAGCCTAAGGAATAGACACTTCAGAGGGTAAACTCCAGGGGTAACACTAAATTATCAAAATGTCCAGGTTTCAACAAAACATTACAAAATATACAAAGAAGCAGGAAGCAACGGTTTGGGGTAAAGAAGATTAAAGCATTAGAAACCATCCACGAGGAGGACCAGACTTGGGACATAGCAGACAAAGACTTTAAAGAAAACATTGACAAAGAACTAAAGGAAAGCAGAAAAATGATAGACGAACACTGACTTAGTCTGCCAAAGGGCTGCCGATGCATAGGACCAGAAATCTGTTGGCTTTATAAATGGGATTTATTTGGGGTAAAAGCTTACAGGTCCAAGGCCACGAAGAGTCCAAACCGAGGCACCGTCAGAGATGCTTTCTCACTCCAACTACTGTGGATCCTGGCATGTTGCCACGAGTTGAAGCAAGATGGCTGCTGATGTCTGCCCCGGTTTCTCCTGCCCCTCCAGGCTTCCTGTCTCAGGCTCAGCTGTCCGCTTTCTGCCCAATTTCAGCAGGCTGGCACAGGGCTTGTCTCTTAGGGCATCCTATATCAGTCTGGCTGTTCTGCTCTTCCCAAGCTCAGCTGTCAGCTATCAGGAAAATGGCACATCGCTCCCCAGGGCCTCAGCTGTTTGACCCTACCTTTCTGATCAAAAATGACAGCATTCTCTCTTCCTGTGTCTGTCTGAGTGTATCTCCTTTTATATCAGACCCAGCCAGGGGGTCAGGACTCAACCTGAGTCACGCCTCACTGATGTAGTCCAATAGAAAGCCCTACAGCAACCTTAACAGGAAATCTAACCAAAGGCCCCTCAGCTGGGTTTAAGGCAATCAAAGGGTATCACACTCAGAGGAGCACCAGATTAGTTTACAAACATAGTAGTTCTCTTTTTGGGATTCATAAAATAATCTCAAACTGCCATAAACACAAAGAATATCAGAGAGATAGGGAAGCGGTTGTGGCTCAATCAGTAGGGCGGGCAAGCTGACCCAGCGAGCACAAGCAGTAAGGGGCGGATAAATTAATGAATAAATAAATAAAAATCTTTAAAAAAAAAAAAAAAAAAAAGAATATCAGAGAGAGAGAGAGAGAGAAATTATGAAAAGGAACCAAACAGAGCCGGCGACCGCAGTAACAGAAATAAAAAAATTCCCGAGAGGGGATCAACAGCAGATTAGAGCTGGCAGAAGAAAGAATAAGGGGATCTGAAGATAAGAGGATTAAAAGCAGCCAGTCTGTGGCACAGGAAGAGAGAAGAAAAGGGAACAGAGCCTAAGCGACCTGTGGGTCGTCATCCAGCTTACCAACATACTCACGGTGGGAGTCTCAGAAGGAGAAGAAAGAGCGTTGAGAGGGGCGGAGAGAATATTCAGAGAAATGATGGCTGAAAACGTCCCAGATTTAATGAAAGACATGAAACTACAGTGCTCGGACGCTCAGCCAACTTCAAACAGGATGAACCCCAACAGACCCACCCGTGGCATATTATGGTCAAACGGTGAGGCACCGCGGATAGAGAGAATTCTGAAAGCCACAAGAGAGAAGCAAAGTGTCACCTACATGGGAGTCTCGGCTAGATTAAGTGTCGGTTTCTCACTGGAAACCATGCAGGCAAATGAGTGGGAAGATGCATTTAAAGATCTTAAAGCAAAGTCACAACGATTACTGTACACTAATTGTTTATGTATGAGTGATACACTTCAATGAATTAAAATAGATAAATTAATAAAGAGCTTAAAGCAGGGGAGCGGGTGTAGCTCAGTGGTTGAGGGCCTGCTTCCCACCTACGAGGTCCTGGGTTCAATGCCCAGTACCTGCTCACACACACACACACACACACACACACACGTTTAAAGCAAAAAATTGCCACCCAAGAATTCCAGATCCGGCAAAACTCTCTTTCAAAAAGGAGGGCGAGATTAAGATATTTCCAGATAAGCAAAAGCTGATGGGGTTCGTCACCCCTGGGCCAGCCCTACAAGAGATGTGAAAGAGTACCCCGCGGATTGAAAGGAGAAGACAGCACACAATAGACGGAAGCCACGTGAAGAAACAAAGATCTCCAGCGAGGGTAACGACGTGGATAGATACAAATGCCAGTACTATGTAGCTCTGGTTTGTAACTTCACTTCTTTTTTTTTTTTAAGATTTTATTTATTTATTCATCTATCCCCCCCTTGCTGCTTGCGCTCGCCGGGCCAGCCAACCACGCCGCGCGGGCGGGCCCGCCCCCACCAGGAGGCCCCGGGAACCGAACCCGGGGCCTCCCACATGGCAAACGGGAGCCCCACCGACCGAGCCACAGCCGCTTCCCAAGTAACTTCACTTCTTGTTTCCTACTGGAACTAAAAGGCAAATGTGTACGATGCAATGATAAGCCAGTGGTTTGGGACTCGATGCACAAACATGTCATTTGTGGTAAGAGCTACATAGAGGCGTGGGGACAGAGGGGTATGGGGACAGAGGCTGTGGATACTCTTTGTGGTAGCTTGGAGCTATGGACCCCAGAAAAGCAAGCTTTTAAACTTAACCCGTTCCTGTGAGTTCGTGTAAACCCATTGGAAGCAGGACCTCTTAATGAGGTGATTTCAGTGAGGGTGCACCCCACCTGATTCAGGAGGGGTCTTAATCCCATTAGTGAAAGCCTTTTAGCAGGTTTTCTTAACCTTTCTTGTTCCACGGACCCCTTTGCCAGTCAGGAGAAAACCACGGGCCCCTTCTCAGAATGCAGCAGCAGAGAGTTTTACGACACGCAAAGTCAGCATGTCTTTAAATTGAATTTTAAGATTATTCAAAATTCTGTTTTACAACTTTCCCATAGTTTCAATACCTGATAACCTAACACGGTTCAACATCTGTTCAGACGGTCATTTTCAGCAACATTTAGAAATTTGAGTTTTCCCACGGTGTCATAAAGACATTCCCGCCATCCTTGCCAACTTTTTTGCATGTAGTTGTCCATTGCGCTCAGAACACGCTACATCGAAATAAAAATCACACTAAGTCCACGCTACACTGTGTGTTATTTAATAAATGTATCACCCTCACACCGACAACCCACAAGTATAATGCTTTTTTTTTAAATTTTCAAACCAAGCTCACGGACCTCCTGAAATCTTTCCATGGACCCCTTGCGGGTCCGTGGACCCCTGGTCAAGAACCCCTGCCTTATAGGGCAGGCCTCACACAGAGAAAAAGGCAGACGGGGCAACGAGAAACCAGGAGCCAATGGAACCCGGAAGAGAAGCCAGGAGAGGCCGCCGTTTGCACCACCATGTGACAGGCCAAGGACCACGGATCGCCGGCGGCCAGCCCCAGAACACCACGTCTTCCGGGAGAAAGCATCGCCTTCAGGACACCTTGACTTGGGACTTCTCCTAGCCTCGAAACTGCGAGCTGATAAACTCCCATTGCTTAGGCCGACCCACTGCATGGTGTTTGCTTTGGAACCAGGAAACTAAAACACGATAGAAGTTAAGCTGGTGTCAAGGCACCTGAGGTTGTTACAGATTCAGGATGCTAAATTAAATTTGTGGTAACCACAAAAGAAATACTGGAGAAGGTGCAGGCTCAGGGGGAATGGGGAGTTACTGTATAATGGGTTGGGGTTTCTGTCTGGGGAGATGGGAAAGTTCCAGTGAAGGAAGGCGATGAGGGTGCTGCGACGTGGTGAGTGGGATTTTAATCCCCGTGAATGCTGTCCTTGGGGGTGGCTGAGATGGGAAAGTTTATGTTGGACGTTTATATATTGCACAATAAAAAAAAAGACGATGACAATTAAAAATACATGATCCTGGATGGGATCTAGCAAGGAAGGGGGAAAGGCTCCAAGGGACGTTACTGGGACATAAGGAAAACTTAGCACACAGACTGCCGGTTTTATGTCAATGTTAAATGTCTTGAATTAGGGAAGCGGCTGTGGCTCAATCAGTAGGGCTCCCGTTTACCATATGGGAGGCCCCGGGTTCGGTTCCCGGGGCCTCCTGGTGAAGGGAAGCCTGCCCGCACGGCGTGGTTAGCTGACCCAGCGAGCACAAGCAGCAAGGGGGGGGGTAAATGAATAAATAAATAAAATCTTTGGGAAACGGATGTGGCTCAAAAGGTTCGGCGTCCGTCTACCATATGGAGAGACCGGGGTTCGATCCCCAGTACCTCCCGGTAAAAAAAAAAAAAAAAAAAATGTCTTGAACTTGATCACTGCACTTAAGGGAGTTAGATAAGGGAATATCTTGTTCTGAGGAAACGTACCTGGCAGGGTTAAACGCTCAAGGAGTGTGATGTACACAATCCACACTCAAGCATTCAGAAAAGGGACTGATAAATGGATGGATGGGTGGACAGAATGATCTGGAAAATGTGGCAAAATGTTAATGTTTGTGGATCTCGGCATCTGGGGGTTGGGGAGATGCTGCAATCCTCTGTATGGGGTCGATTTTTTGTTAAGTGTCCTCTAAGTTTGAAAGTATTTCAAAATAAAATGTTAAAAAAAAAAAACACAAAAGCATGTTGTGGAACAGTGAGAAGTGTAAGCTGTCACTTAAGTAAAAAAGAAAGAAGGGAAAACAATAGAGTCATGCTTGTTTGTATGTATAAAACCTGGAAGTCCTGGAAGACATGAGATGAATAATCGTTGAAGACAGGTGGCAAGTGGACCAAGGGAAGGCACTGTAAAGCTTTCTATAGCGTTGTTGTTTAATTACATTTGAAATGACTTAAAGATTGAAAATGTCTCTACGACACGCTGCTACCAGTTGATTCTAATTTTCCTGGCTTCGGAAAACCTGGCCAAATAGTATTAGCAAACCGACCACTGCGTTCCTGCCTGCCTGGGGCATTTTCATGTTCTGCTGGTAAAATGATGGAGTTGGCTGAGATCTCCCAAGAGGAACAACGGACTTGGCTTACAGGTCTCCCTGGTTTAACGTCCGAGTTATCTCATTGGCGGAAACACGGCCATTTTGAGCTAACTGTAACGGGAGCAAACGTCACTTGCACAGGTTTTGCCTGGGAACCAATTATACCTGCATGACAACGGATGGCTGCAGGCACCGACTTAATATTTTCTTTTCTTTTTTTTTTTTTTTTTTCCCTTTTCTTTAAAACCTGAGGTGTCTGAGCACCTGGAGTTTGAATCTGTGAAATACATCTGGGAAATCTTTCCATGGTCCTCAAAAAAGTTCCTGAAAATGAGGCCAGTCTTTAAATCTCTTCTTAAAACATTGAAGGAACGCAAATGAATCTAAGCCCAGGAGTCTCCAGCCAGAGGCCCAGCCTCCGGGGAAGGGCCTTTGCCTTGCTCGATGAAGGTGACCATCCTCTCGTCCTCTCCTGAAGGTGGCTGAGGGTCACGGTCTGCCGCAGGGCGTGGCGGGTAGCGGGTGCCGTGGCCAAGGCGTGGGACATGGGACTTGGCATCAGACGCTCTACGAGCCTGTCTCGGGCAGCTTCCTTGACCTGAGGCTGTCTCTGTTGTTCAGGTGGAATCGTACAGCGTGTCAGCTTCTGTTTTCACTTGGCGTGACGAGTTTGAGATTCATCCATGGTGCTGCGTGAATCACTAGTTCACTCATTTCCTTCCCCCAGCCCCTGGCAACCACTAATCCCCTTACTGTCTCTGTGGACTTGCCAGGACATTTCATGTAAATGAAATCATACCAGAGGTGGTCTTTTGTGTCTGGCTTCTCTTACTCAATATGACGTCTTCAAGGTTTGTCCATGTACTAGCGTCTATCAGAGCTTCACTCGTTTTTTATTGCTGAGTAGTTTCCCAATCTATGGCTGGACCACATTTTGTTCATGCATTCATCTGTTGGTGGACAGCTTTGGGCTATCAGGAGAAATGGTGCTTTGTATATTCAGGTACAAGCTCTTGTGCGGACATAAGTTTTCATTTCTCTTGAGCAGATACCTAGGGGTGGGATGGCTGGGCCATATTGTAACTCTATGTTTAGACTTTGGAGGTAATGCTAAACTGTTTCCCACAGAAGCGGCACCATTTTACATTTCCATTAACAGGATATGAGAGTTCTAATTTCTCTATATCCTGGTCAATAATTATTGTCTGTCTTTTTTGGTCTAGCCATCCTAGTGGATGTGAAGTGGCACCTCATGTTTTGATTTGCATTTCCCTAATGGCTAATGACGGTGAGCATCTTTCCATGTACTTACTGGCCATCTGTACATCTTTTTTTTTTTCTTTCTTTCTTTCTTTTTTTGTTTGTTTTTATTTATTATTTTATTTTATTTTTTATTTTTTTCTCATCCATACATCTTACTTGGAGAAATGTCTATTCAAGTCCTTTGCCCATTTTTAAATTGAATTGTCTTTTTGTTGTTGAGTTTAAGTGCTCCTTAAATATTCTGGATAGGAGTCCCTTATCAATATGTGACTTGCAAATATTTTCTCCCATTCTTCGGGGTGTCTCTCCCCACACCAGCCCCGAGATGGCTCCCTCATCTGTTTGCTCAATGCTTTTGCTTGTTGTCTGCTCGGATTTTTTTTTTTCCCTCGTTATCTGCACATTGTCTGTCTGTTTGTTTTTTTTTTCTTTAGGGCATCAGGAATCGAACCTGGGACCTCCCCTGTGGGAAGCGGTTGCTCAACAGCTTGAGCCACACCTGCTCCCCCTGTGGGGTGTCTTTCTACTTTTGAGAGTTCTTTGAAGCACAGATGTTTTAAATTTTGATCAAGTCCAGTTTGGGTTCAATCATTTTCATGGCTGAATAGTATTCCAGTATACACGTGTATCAACTTAGTTTATCCATTTGCCTGTTGAAGGACATACGGATGTTTCCAGTTTTGGGTAACCACGATTAGAGCTGTTAGAAACATTCGGATTTTGTATGGATACATGTTTTAATTTCCTAGGATGATAACGTACTGGTGGGATTGCTGAGTCATATGGCAGATGTACATTTAACTTTACAGGGGACTGCTAAGTTGGTTTCCCACACGGCCGTCCCACTTTGCATTTGCTAGCTGTGGGTGAGCTTCCTAGCTCCCCTGCCTCCTTGCCAGTGCTGGGCTGCCATTATGAATATCTCCTGCCTCCAGTCTCCTGGCACCAGCTGGCCTCTCAGGGTCCCTACGGAAAATGAGCCATTGTTAAAGACCCAAGTTCTCGCTGTTCCCACTCCAAGGCCCTCAACTCAGAAGTGCCAGGGTGAGAAGCGTTTCAAATGCAAACCAGCCTGTCCTCAGACTCCTCCGGGGCACTCACGTTGGAGAGCCTCGTTACTTCTCTGCTGACAATGCCTTAAAACACACCTGGTCCCCAAAAGGACAATAAAAAAAATTTAAAAAAAAGCTGGAATATAGACTGTCAGCTTTATATCATCATTAAATTTCTTGAGTTTGATAACCGTACTTAAGATGGATACCTAAAGAGAATATCTTTGTTCTTAGGAAATGTACCTGAAGTATTAAGTGTTCAAGGAGCATGATAAATATAAGCTACTCTCTAATGTTTAGAAAATGTAGATAGCTGGATGGATGGACAGATGGACAGACGGAGGATGATATGGCAAATGTGGCAAACTGTTAAACGATGGTGGATCTGCTATCGGGGGGGTAGATATACTGGAGTTTTCTGTATGGGTTTTGCATTATTTTTGCAGCTATCCTGTAAGTTTGAAGTAAGTTCAAAATAAAAAAAAAAAAATACACAAAACCTGCCTGGCTCTCTGGGGGAATGGGGTACCTGGACCTCCCTGCCAACCTCCGTTTCAACTGCTCTGAGGCCTCACTGTGAGATGCCCCCCACCCTCCATGCCACCCAGCGTCTGAGTTTGCCAGAGCTGCTATAACGACTACCACGGACTGACTGGCTTCAAACTATGGGGATTTATTGCCTCTCAGGAGTCCAAAAGCAAGGTGCCAGCGGGATCGTGCCTTCCCCAGTCTGGAGCGTTCTGGCAGCGGCCTGCCGGCGAGCCAGGGCTGAGTCTCTGCGTCCGTCACATGGCCATCTGTCGCCTTCTGTCTCCACCTACCATGTCGTTTCCCATGTGGGTAAGGCCTCCAGGTCATACTAGAGGAAGGCCTGCCCTGACGCAGTCTGGCCTCACCTTAACTGATAACATCTTCAAATACCCTACTTAGGGGATGGATGTGGCTCAAACAGTTGGGTGTCCATCTCCCATGTGGAGGGACCTGGGTTTGATCCCCAGGACCTCCCGGTTAAAAAAAAAAAACAAAAAACCCTACTTAGGAGTGGGTTCACATGCAGGCCTGGGGGTTAGGAGTCTGCAGCAGTTTGGCATTGTTTATGAATTCCAAAAATAGACATTGGATTATGTTTGTGGACTGGTCCTTTCCTCTGGGCATATTAGATTATATTGGATTCACAGGTTTCGCTTTTACTTGATTAAATAATGACGGAGGCTTTGATTGGGCCACATCAGATAGGACGTTGAATCCCCACCCCCTTGGTGGGTGGGGACTCACAGAGAAACCACACCAAGGAGAAGGGAGGTTGGAGATTTTGAGCTGGAGCCTGGGAAGTGAATACACAGGAAAAGAACACAGAGGAATAGAGACGGCTCCTTAGACTCGGCAGAAGCCCCGGGGAGCAAGGCAGAGCCATTTGTCTGATAGTCTACAGCTGGCCTTGTGGAGAGAGCAAAGCAGCTGAGCCCAGAGAGAAAAGGAGCCCCAGGAAGAGAGGAACCCAAGAAGCCTGAACCCTGGCAGCCATCGGCAGCCATCTTGACCCAACACATGGCAACGGACTTTGGTGAAGGAAGTAACTTGTGCTTTATGGCCTGGTAACTGCAAGCTTCTACCCCAAAATAAATACCCTTTATAAAAGCCAACCGATTTCTGGTATTTTGCATCAGCACCCCTTTGGCTGACTAATACAGAGTTGAATGTGTCTTTGGGGGGACGTGATTCAACAGGAACACACCAAGCAAATCCTGCAGGTGAAAATCTCTGACAGTGCCCCCCACTAAATCTGCTGAGAATCTGTCCCGCCACGTGATGAGGCAACAGCAAAATGTATTTAATTTCTATGGCTACAGATTTGGTCCCATGGATCCCAGTCACCAGCCAAGCTGAAGAGCGGCCGAGGGTGCCGCATGTGCCACCGCTAGCCCCTGGCAGTTGGTCACTTGTGTCGTCTCTAATTGTCACAGTTGTCAGTCAGAGCTGCTTTGGAACAAGTCTGTAGTGAACGTGTTTGCTTTTCTTTTAGGTGATGGCCTTCAGGGTGAATGCCCTCGTCCCAAACAAGTAGATCAGAGCCTGTGGCTGGTTTTATAGCTCGTGACCCAATGGCTGTCCTAAGAGGAGGAACCAGCCCTGGTCACTGCAGCCGGGCGTGCGTGTACTTGGCTCTCTGCAGGACCGTCCATCCCGAAGAGTCTCATCGGGGAGCCGCATTTGCTCTTCTCATGTTGCTGGGCGTTTCCTGGCCCAGAGCAGGGGTGCGGGGCAGTGCGAGCTGGGGCACGGCCTGACCACTGTGCCTCTGTGTCCTTGCGTCTAAAGTGGGGATGGCAACAAGAGAGCACCTTCTCGGGTGCGGCGAGGATGAAAGGAGATGTGCGTGTGGCTGAGTGGCGCTGGTATGAATGTGCTGCTGGATAAATCATCTCCACAACTAAAAGGGCGTCCAATGGGCTGCCACGTGGGACAGGGAGAGACCAGATTCACTCTCGAGGGCAGGGCCAGGACCGACGAGCTTGGACTCATTGTCAGGAGGAAAGTTCTGCCACTTGACACCATCCAACGAGGTGGACGCTTTGGACGAGCCCTGCGGCCTGGAGGTGTCTAAGGGGAGGGTGGAGAATCGCGAGACATGCGCCGCGTGGCCTCTTGAGCCACTGGGAAGGTGTATTTGCTGCATTTTGTTAAAATACTGAAGTTGGGAATCCTTGACGTTTATTTACAAATTGGATACATCTGAAATAATAAAGGTGGGCCCATGTCACCCTTGCCTTGTGGTACTCACCTGGGGACGATTCTGCTCCCACACACCCTTCCAGGGGACACTTGGCAACGTCTGAGGACATTTTTGGTTGTCATGACTAGGGGGTGGGGGTGCTACTGGCACCTAGTGGATGGAGGCCAGGGAAGCTGCTCAACACCCTACAATGTGCAGGACGGGTCCCAGCACAGAGAATGAGCTATCCTCCTGCTTCAGTCAAGAGACCCCATTCTTGGCGATCTCAATGTACTTCCCTGAGCGGGAGAGGAGGTGGCCCCTCAACCAACCTGCTGGGAGCTAGCACTACCCTGAGTGTGCCCAGGCACGTGAGGGGCTTATGCTGCTGGGGTCCCCCAGGCAGCCTCCTAATCTCTTAAGAACTTAGTTTGTTAGGGGACACAGTGTCGTGGACCATTTAAGGAATGACAGTAAAATGTTTCTCAGAGTGGAGGAGGAGAGCATGATTGGGGAAGCAAAAGATGTTTTCAGAAGGGGATTCAGTAACGCCGATTTCTGCAGTGACAATTCTTTCTTTCCCATTTTTCTTTTATTCTTTCTCATAACCGCAAGGAGGAAGTCTCCGTTTTGTGCCTCGTCTCGTTATGCTTGCCGCTCTCCCTTCAGACAAAACCAAGCCGCAGTACCTGGCTAGAATTTACTCACAGAAGGATTATATGTAATGGTGATACTCTACTTACAGGCTGCATTAGTCCCATTGCTGTGTGTAGTGGTTTCCTTAACAAACCACCAGAATCTTGGGGGCTTACAGCAGAACTTTATTTTCTCACAGAAGTTCCCGAGTCCAAGATCAAGGTGGTCAGCAGGGCTGCACTCCCTCTGAAGGTTCTAGAGGAGAAGCCTTCCTTGCCTCTTCCCACTTCCGGTGGTTCCGGGTGTTCCCTGGCTCGAAGCTACGCCGCTGTAGTCTGTGTCTCTGTCATCACAAGGCCTTCTCTTCTAAGTACCTTTTCCTCTTCTACCAAATCTCCCCTGTGTCTCTTATAAGAGCACTTGTCATTGGATTTAGGTCTGCCTGGTTAATCCAGGACCGTCTCTTCATCTCAAGACCCTTAATTTAATTATATCTGCAAAGTCCAAGCAAGGTCACATTCACAGGTTCCAGGCATGTCTTTTGGGGAACCACCATTCGACCCACTACACTGTGTAAAATGCTCCCACAAATTCAGCAGCTCAGAACAAGATGCCTTTATTTGTTCACCATTCTGTGGGTCAGAAGTCTGGGCATGACCAGACTGGAGCCTCTGCTCAGACGCCCACAAGACTAAGCTCAGGGGGTTGGCTGGGTTGGGATGTCATCTGGAGCTCAGGGTCCTCTTCTGAGCTTATGTGGCTGGGGCAGGAGTTGGTTCCTTGCGGTTGTGGGACTGAGGTCCTTGTTTCCTTGCTGTCAGCCGAGGGCCACCCTCTGCTCAGAGAGGCTGCTCGCACTACTTGCCATGCGGTCCCCTCCAGGCCAGCAGCGGTGCATTGCCTCCTTCTTGCACTTCAAACCTCTCAGCCACCGGCTGGAGAAAACATCCAGCAAGGACACACAGCCTCAGTCCTACAACCACAAGGAAGTGAATTCTGCCAAGCACCTGAATGAGAGTGGAAGAGCCTCCAGGTACAAGCCCAGCTCGGCTGACACCTTGATTTCGACTTTATGAAGAATTTCTGACCTACAGAACTGTAAGATAAATAAATGGGGGAAACGGATGTGGCTCAAAAGGTTCGGCGTCCGTCTACCATATAGAGAGACTGGGGTTCGATCCCCAGTACCTCCCGGTAAAAAAAAAAAAAAAAAAAATGCCATCTTTGGGGGTCGGATGTAGCTCAACTGGTTGGGCGTCCGTCTCCCATATGGAGGGACCCGGGTTCGATTCCCGGGACCTCCTGTTAAAAAAAAAAAAATAAATAAATAAATAAATAAATAAATGGGTGTTGTTTGAAGCTTCTACGTTTGTGGTAATTTGCTACGCCGCACAGGAAATGAATCCAACACCCTCTAGTAGAGGCTTGTGGGAACAGCAGATTCACATTTCACATTCTTCCTTCTGTCCAGACATTTGCTGGCTGTGTGGAATAATGAGTGGAACCTGTCACCGTGATTTCAGTTGAGCCCTCTCTCTTTTACTGAAGCAAGAATAGTTCAACGAGTGTGAGCTAATGCACGTACACTTCCCTGGAGAGCATCACTGTACAACAATGGATATGTGTCTGAACTAAACCACACGGAGCTTTGAACAACTCACCTCATTGGTCCCTCCTTGAGAGGCGTAGGTGAACACACAGGAATATTTGTCCTACAGAAAGGAAAAGAGAGAGGAAAAAAAGGGCTTGGCAGGGGATAATGCTTCAGGACTTTCTTCTGAGATCCAGAAGCAAGACGAGATGTCCCCCCTTTGAGCATCGTAAAGGATGGGGAGCGAGATCCTTCTGGCCGCTGTTGCTGGAGGCCAGCCCTGCAAGACCTTCCAGTGGCTGCAGACCCCTGCCCACCTCCCTACCAGTGAGCCCCTGGGTCAGGGGAAACACTCCCTGGGACTTCTGGGGGACGGAGAACAGAAAGGGAGGTCATCCCCCAGCACCCGTTCCTCTAGGAGCACAGGCTTTGGGAGCAGGGACACACAGGGTCTCATCTCTGCTCTGCTGCAGGCCCTGGGCAGGTGAAAACCACTCCGAGCCTCTGTTGCCTCATCTGTAAAATGGGTCTAATGTATAAAGCACTCCGCAATGCCCAGCTATTGATACCATTGTTACAGGCAGGGAAACAAGCTGAGAGAGGGGGGGACTTGCTCCACCAGGCTGGCCAGACCCAGACCTGCAGCCTCCAGGTAAGCTCCTCCCCTGAAGACACGGCCCCACCGCCTCCATGGAAATGGTGGGGACTTTGAGCAACGGAGACCCCTCAGCCTGCAAGCTTGTAGACTGTCTTCCTGCTTTCTCCCATCTCTCCCTCTGCTCTGCCTTCCAAAGACCAGGGATTAGCCTGGCCCCCTAGGGCCTTGGGAATAGGGCTAGCGGGACATTCTGGGCAGGTGAGGGGTGACGCCGGGCTTGAAGACGCCCCTGTGGGTGCGACAGGGCCTAAAGCTGTCAAAATTCTCCAGTTCTCAGGAGACCCCGCCCCCTGGCAGTTAGCTCCGCCTCAGGTTTGGCACCCCGCCACCTCGACAGCCTGCGCCCCCTCCTCAGGCCCCACTCCAGATGGTCCTTGCTCCCTCCTCACGTCGCGCCCCCCGCCGGCGCCATCGCTCAAATCCCCGGGATACGGGTGGCACGTACCCCCGGGCCCACGCTCTGGGAGAACGAGTGCACGACGCCGCCAGGCCTCACGTCAAACGCCACCGTCGTGGGCTCGGACACCGCCTCCGCCGGCCTCAGCGTCGCGGCCGCCAGGAGCAGCGCGGCCCACAAGCTCGCACCGCCGCCGTTCCTCTTCCTGCTGGGCGCAGCCATCTTGGGCTCGGGTCCGCAGCGCTGGGGCGGCGGACGGGGGCCGGCGAGGGACACGTGGGGCGTTTGCCGGCGGCCACGTCGGCGTCGGGAGTCACGTGGCCCGGCGGCGCCCCGCCCCCTCCGCCCGCCTGGGCCGCCATTCTGGGCCCCCCGGGGCTGTTGCAGGGCAAGGACCCCCGCGGGGCTGGGAAGGCTTTGGAGGGTCCTTTGGGTGGCCCTGGAGGTCTCTGGGCTCGGGATCCAATCGTCCCCGCTCGCGAGCCTTGTGACTGTCCCTGCAGCCCTGCCAGTTACTGAATATGGAAGGAATGAGAGAAACTGATCACTGTTAGGCCAAACGCCTCATAATTGCTGCAGGGTGTCCATCAATGGATGCGAGAAATTAGGCGGGAAAATCGGGATGGGAAGCAGGATGTTTGCGTGGTCCCTGAGTATTTGCCCTCCAACATGCTTATATTAATTGCAAAGGGGGAAAGAGTCATTTTACAGTGGAGCAACCCAGCAGACACCACTTTATTCCAGTGATCCAAGTTAATGTTCCTTAAAAAAAAAAAAAAAAAAAAGATAAAAACAAAAAGACTAAAAGAAAGAATGGGGAAAAAAAGTTAACGCTACTAGTAAGGAGATGGTGGCAGGATGGTTCCATTGATGAGAGGCACTGAAGAAAAGCTGACCCGTTCTGTGGGATTCTTGCCAAAAATGCATTAACTTGGGAACAGCCATCAGACAGACAAACACAAATGGAGGGACATTCTGAAGCAGGCTAGACAGGAAATCAAAAGATGGATCTGGAACCTGGCGAGAAGTCCACGTGGATATTGATACCCAAGATGACTGCTGGAAGACTCTGGCAAGATTGTGCCATTCAGAACAAGATTTCCTCCAGGAGAAGCCCCGGATATTTTCCAGGGACATTATCATTGAGATCACCCCGGGGATTGATGGGTGGGGTAATCAATCAAAACAGCAAACAGCTGGAACTCCTCCCATGCCATTAGCAAAGGGGCAGAATAATGAATGGTTTAAAAAGCAAGGGCACTGTGAATATTCTCGCTGTCCTGATTTTGTGATAATCAGGGTAGGCTAAAGATTCGCTATATTAGAAACCATGCCTGTGTCCCCAGACCTAGTTTTTCTCCCTAGGTCTGGTTTTTAGAATGCTGGTGATAAACTAGGCCTGATTATGACCATCCTGTACGGGAAACGACTGTAACTCTAGGTTTCTTTGGTCAACCATAAGAGATATAGTAGGAGGACGGATGTGGCTCAAATGGTTGGGCATCCGTCTCTCATATGGAGGGGCCTGGGTTCAATCTCTGGGACCTCCCAGTAAAAATAAAAAGAAAAATATAGAAGATGCGTGGGCTGCCGGGCCCCATGCGCAGGTGTGCTGTTAGGCCCTGCAAGCAGGCGAGTCCCCCAGGCCCCACAAGTGGGTGCGCCGTGAGCCATGCAGCAAGATGAGGACGTAACAAGAGAGTGACACAAGGGAGAGCCAAGACATGACATGCAAAAAAAAAACAGGAACTAAGGTGGCGCAGGCAGTAGGACGCCTCTCTCCCACATTGGAGTTTCTGAGGATCAAATCCCAGTGAAGACAGGAGGAGAAGGATGAGAAGAGAGGGCAGGAAATGGACACAGAGTTGCCTAGCAAATGGACACAGAAACAGCAAAAACGGTGGTGGGGGGGTAAAAATGGATAAAAGTAAATAAATCCTTAAAAAAAATATATATATAGGTGGGTAAGATATGGACTGTAGTTAGTAGTAATACTTTGTCGATGCTCTTTCATAATTTGCTAACAAATGTTTCACAACAGTGCAAAGTATTTGTGGTGGGTGATGTGTGGGAGCCCTGCATGATGTTATGCATGTTTGCAAAATCACGATGTTTACTGAACACTTATTGTTTATGTATGTTCATGTATGAATGATATACTTCAATAAATTGTTTAAAGAAAAAAAAGCAAGCGCAAAGGCTGAATCTCTCTCTCTCTTGCCTTTGGACCCCTGTCCTGGCGTTTTTTGCCCCCACATGGATCAACACGCCACTAAAATCTGGGCATTTATAATCTATAATGGGAAATTGTAGTCTGTAAATCAGTCTTCTTCATCCCTCTTCAGCCCTTCCTCTCTCTCTGGGACCTATGATCTGTTATTTCCTCCCATTTCTCTTCCCTCCCTACCTTAATAAATTACTGGCCTAATCAATGTGACGTGCTCTTGAAATTCATTTCTGTAGCATAATCAAGAACCCAGACAAAATCTAGTAACAATTCCACAAAATAATGGAACAGGGCTCTTCAAAAGTCGTAGAGACAAAGACTGAGAAACGATTGTAGATTGAGATGAGGTAACTAAATGGAACTGGATGCTGGGCCAGAAAAAGGACATTAGTGGGAGATTTGGCAAAACCCTAATGAGCTCTGTAGATTCATTAATAGGATTGAGCTGATGTTAATTTTCTCACCTCAATAGTCTGGTTTGGACCACGGTTATGTAAGATGTGAATATTAGGGGAAGCTGGGTGGAGGGTGTCTGGGAACTCTGCTATTTCTGCAGTTTTTTTGTGAGTCTGAAATTATTAAAAAGGAAAAAAGGTACAAAGAAAACAATTCCTCCCTCAAGGGATTGTCAGGAGCATTAAATGGGGGAAGGTAGATCAAGTCCCTAGCACCAGACTTGGCTCAAGGAAAGAACTCTAAATACTAGCTGTCACTGTCATTAGACCCTGGATTGTTTTTGTTTCTTGGTTGCTAAAATACCATGCAATGGGTTGACTTAAACAACAGGAATGTATTGGCTTGTGGTTTTGAAGCTAGGAGAAGTTCAAAATTGAGGTGTCAGTAAGGCGATGCTTTCTCCCTGAGGACTGTAGCACTCTAAGGCTGGCTGTCAGAGTTCCTTGGTCCTTGGCTTTTCCATCACAAGGCTACATCTTCACCTTTCTCTTCCGGTTTCCCTTGACATACAGCTCTTGGCTGCTCTCCACGACTGACTTTTCTTTCCAACTGATTTTCACTATAAGGGACTCCAGTAATCCCGATTAAACCCCAACCTGATTCAGTAGGGCAACACCTTCACTGACGTCATCTCTTGAAGAGATCCTATTTACAGGTGGACCAGGACCAAGAACACATCCAAACTGAGATGCACCATTCAGTCCACATCAGACCGTGATAATGTCAATGAAGAAATCCCAGGGACATTGCAGCATTATCCACAATAGCCAAAAAGGTGCTGAATGGATAAACGGAATGTGGTCTAGCCATACAATGGAATAGTTTTCAGCCTAAAGCAGGAATGAAGTTCTGAGACACGCTACAACATGCATGAACCTTGAAGACATCGAGTTGAGGGAAATGAGTCAGACACAAAGGGACAGGTACTGTTTGAGTCCACTTGTATGAAAAGGCGAGGATATGCAAATGCAAAGAGAGGGAAAGTAGAATGCAGGTTACCAGGGGTCTGGGGAGAAGGAAATGGGGAGTTAAAGCATAATGGGTATAAGTTTTCTGTTGGGGTTAGGTGGGAAAATTCTGGTACTGGAAGGTGGTGAGGGTACTGCAACATAGTGAGTGTAATTTGTTCCACTGAATGGTGTGCTTCGGAGTGGTTGAGATGGGACAATTTATGTTGTAAATGCGTTTCCACAATTTAAAAAAGAGAAATTTCAGGTTTTCACCTATAGAAGGAGTTGTTTGCGCTCGCTGTCTGCTCGCCTTCTTTTTAGGAGGCTCTGGGAACTAAACCCAGGATCTCCCATGTGGGGAGGGAGATGCCTAATCGCTTGAGCCACCCCCGCTCCCTGTCTGCTGTGTCTCTTATTGTGTTTCCTCGCTGTGTCTCTTGGTTGTGTCACCTCATTGCGTCATCTTGTTATGTCAGCTCGCTGTCTTGCTCGTCTTCTTTAGGAGGCACCAGGAACCGAACCTGGGACCTCCCATGTGGTGGGTGGGAGCCCAGCTGCTTGAGCCACATCCACTTCCCAGAAGGAATTCATTTTTTTTTTTTTAAAGATTTTATTTATTTATTCATTTATCCCCCCCTTGCTGCTTGTGCTCGCCGGGTCAGCCAACCACGCCATGCGGGCAGGCTTGCCTTCACCAGGAGGCCCCGGGAACCGAACCCGGGGCCTCCCATATGGTAAATGGGAGCCCTACTGATTGAGCCACAGCCGCTTCCCAGGAATTCATTTTTTATCGCAAATTGCTTCAGGTTTCAAGAAGGCACCCCTAGGCTGGTCTGGAGTGCCAAGGCTTAAACTGGTTCTCCTACAATCTGACGGGGAAGGACAGCCTCCAAAGAGAGAATGTCTTAGGAGACCCCTCGGCTGGGCTCTGGCACCTTCTGAGAGACTCGAATCGCTCTGCGTCCCCCGCCCTACCTGGAGGATGAAGGCGGACTCTTCTTGGGAACTGATGCCTTCCTGCAGCCGCCCATCCTAAACTGAGATACCTGCTAGTGAAGAGAAGTGTCTTCCTTTTATGCCTACCTGCTCTGGGCGCATCAGGAGAAAGGTGACTCCAGAAGTTGGAGGGTTGCCACCCTCTTCCTTGGCTGTTTTTTGCCAGGGCTACTCAACATGGCCCCACCCTGGTACATCACACCTTCCCTCTTCCACCATGTTTGACCTTCAAACTGTCACTGGGAAGATCTTGTGGACGGCTTTACCGTGACTTTACAAGGTATTTCAAGTGTGAGCTGTTTGAGTTTTGTTTTTGTTTTCTCTGCTCTTTTTCAGAAAGACTCCGAGTCTTTTGTTTTCCCTTTCTGCCTCCAAAAAAAAAAAAAAAAGAAAGAAAGAAAGAAAAGAAAACACTGAAGGGTTTAAAAGAAAACAAGCCATCTTTCAAAAGATGCTGCTTTCTAACCATGACATGAAAACAGGAAATCTGGCAGTCCTTAACCGAGACTTCTCCCTATGGACAAGATACCATAAATGGGGTGTGGGATGGGTATGAAAGCAAAAGGGTGGCATGAAGGAGTGTATGTGTGTGATGGTGGAAGAGTTCTGTACCTTGATTGTGGTTAAAGAACCTATTACAGGTGATAAAATGGGGTAGAACCGTTCACACAACACATCCCAATGGATGCACGTAAAAGTGGTGAAATCAGAATAAGATCTGGAGCCTAATCACATTGTGCTCATGTCAGATTCTGGGTTTTGACAGGGACTGTGGTTATGTAAACTGTTAGCACTGGGGCAACCCGAGCGAAGGTACACGGGACACTCTGTACTGTCTCCGCAGCTTCCTGTGCGTCCATAATTATCACCCAAAATAACTTAAACGTGTTTGAAAGGCACACGATAAGCCAGGGACATACCTATGGCTGATATGTCTATGACATATGGGCTCCTACCAAATAGGGAAGAGAGGAAAACTCCCAATAGAAAAGGGATCAAGAACCGGACCAGGGAAGCAGATGTGGCTCAAGCAATTGAGCTCCCGCCTACCACACAGGAGGTCCTGGGTTTGGTTCCCAATGCCTCCTAAAGAAGACGAGCAAGACAGTGAACTGACATGATGGGCTAGTGTGGCGAGCTGACGCAACGAGATGACACAACGAGGAGAGAACGAGGAAGCAGAGGTTTCTCAAGTGAATGGGCGCCTTCCTCCCACATGAGAGATCCGGGGTTCGGTTCCCCATGGCCCCTAAAAAAGAAGACAGGCAAGACAAAAAGAGCACACAACGAACAGAGAGCAGGCAGTGAGTGCAAACATTGGCAGGGGGTGGGAAATACATAAAATAAATCTTTTGAAAAAAAGATCAACTGGGTGAGGTAGGGAAGGAGCTGCAGGAGATGGTTCCTGCTCCAAGACAATTGTGGTTTTCTACCTGCCAAGCTTCCTGGGGCCACCCCAGGACCCCTTTCCCACCAGTACCCTGTCATATCTGTCCATTAACCAGAGCTGGATTCCATGACTTGCAAATGCTGATTGGCCCCCACTGCACTTTATTTTGCGATGGATTCGATGAATGACAGTCTTCTTGTTCCCAACGGACTGATTTAAAAAGTTCATTTTAAAGACCAACTTCGGGGGTTGTTAGAGGCAACGATTCAGTGTTTTTTTTCAGCCAACAGAACGATCACTCTCCTATAATTAGCAAGGCCTCCTGTTCTCACTCTGTTTCAGCCACACTTTAACTCTGCTTTGGGCATTTGTGGCCCCAGGATCCTGGCTGAGCTTCCTACCATATGACACATTGAGATCTGCAACATATTTTGATTTGCCACATGGATGACAAGGAACTCTTTTCTTCATATATAAAGAGCATCTACAAATCAATGGGACCAACAGCTCAAAAGGCAGGCAAAGGACATGGACAAATGATTAATAGAAAATAGGTATCTTGTAAAACTTGAAAAGATGCTTAACCTCACATGAAAGAGAAACGGGAGTTCAAACTACAGTAAGATGCCACGTTTCATGTGTAATGTTGGAAAGATAAAAATGTTTGATAACATGCGGCACCGGTGAAGGGACGGAGGAACGGGAATACTTTTTGGCGGTGTCTACATTAGGCCATCATCCTCTTTGGAGAGCAATTTGACAACATTCAAAATTAAAAGTGGTTATGCCTTTTCAATGACTCTAGGGACTCGCTCTCTAAACTCACACACACGCCTCAAACACAAGGCTGCTTACTGCAGTCTGATTTATAACAAGGGTTGGCCAAAATCGGGCCAGCTACCTGACTTTGTAAATAAAGTTTTATTGCCACGCAGTCACACCCATTCATTCACATTTTCCTCTGGCTGCTTTTGTGCTGAGGGTAGAGGGAGGAGATGCAGCAGACACTATCCAGCTCACAAAACCTAAAATATTTACTATCTGGCTCCTTACAGAAAAAGTTGGCTGACCCCCTGATATTTTGGACAAAGTCCAAAATAACCTACGTCTCCACTGATAGGGGCCTGGTGAACTAAACTAAGGTACATTTACACTGCAGAATAAAATAAAAAGGTGTTAGGGCAATAATGGGGTTCCACCACCAAGATGAAATGAAATATCAAGGTACAGATTAATATGGATAGGTCGCTACTTTCAAGTGTATATTTATGCATAGCCTGTCCCTGAAAGGATGTGCAGGAGACGAGGACGGGGGAGCGGACGTAGCTCAGTGGTTGAGCGCCTGCTTCCCACGTACGAGGTCCTGGGTTCAATTCCTGGTACTGCCATTAAAAAAAAATGACGAGGAGTGGTTAGCTCTGGGGAAGGAGAGCATCTTTTCCACATACTGCACATCCTTTTGTGCTCTTGAGTTAAAAAAGCAAAACAAGTAGCGCTTCCCGAAGCATCGAGAGCCGAGGGCAGGGGCGTCCACCCCCACCACTGAGACACAAGGCAATGGCCAATGTGCGCCGCCTGCACAGCTGCTAGCTCGCCCTGCGTCTTGGCTGCTGGGGCGTGCCTTGCCCGGCTCTGCCTGGTTGGCATCTCGGCATCCCCAAGTGGAGTCGCGGTGTCAAGACGAGTAGCAGACCTGCCAGGACGCCCGGCTCGGGGGAGGCTGCAGGTGAGCCTGGGCCGCTTCTCTGGGGAAGCCTGTGGGGCCGGGCGAGGCCGCGGGCGTCCTCCTGTGCCCAGTCCCTCAGCGGCACATGGGCGGGTGGCCCTGGTGCCCGCGGGCCGCCCACCTTTCCGTACCGCCAAGGATGCCGCTCTGGGAGGCTGCCGGGACGGTCCCCGGTGGGTCAGTCCCATGAGGGGTGTCTTCCTGCAGGGCCAGAGCGGACCCCCCCCCACCCCGTGTCAGGGCGGGATGGCACCGCCGGGTCCCCCTCCTGAAGGCTCCCTCCCGCTCAGAAGGCCCGTGACCCACTGCAAGGAGCCTTGTGCAGGGCTGAGCGTTTCCATCTGGAATTGTTTAATGAGTCTACTTCTTACACACATAATTATAAAAGAATAAGAATTGACAAAAATATTTTCTTTCCATAATATGTAGAGGTGGTTTGTTTGTTTGTTTTTTTTTCCTTTTTTTTTTTTTTAAATTGGCTCGTCCCTGGCAGAACTCTCAGCTGGGGGGGGGTGACGGGGATGGGAAGAGCAGGGATGACCCTGAGGTGGGGGTGGGGGCTCCAAGCCTTGACCCCAGAACCCCGCTTCATAGGGGCCAGGCAGAAACATGGGGTGGACGGCCGGGCCGGGAAGGGGCAGGGCAGCCACTGACCAGCAGGGAACTGACGCTCGGCGGATGTCGGTGCCTGCCCGCGGGCGCAGGGTGGCAGGCGCGGCGCCCCGTGGAGCTCCCCGGTGGGCTTCGGGGGAAGCGGGGCTCGGCCAGGGGCAGGGCTGAACCCCCCTGCTCGGCAGCAGGCCTGACTCCGGGTTTAGGCATCCCTTGCTTTCTGTCTTTTAAATAATTAGGAAAAAATGTGCGTCCGCCACCCCCCTCCAAAAAAAAGAGAAAAGCAAAAAAAAAAGGAAAAAAAAAAAAGAAACCACAAAGGGGAAGTCGGAATGGGGGAGGAAAAGGCAAGCGCATGCGTCTGGGCTGGGGATGGCGGCCGTCCAGTCGGGGACGGAGGGGCCGCCGGGCACCCACAGGTGGAGGGGCTCGGGTCCTGCAGCCGCTGGTGCCGCCAGGACAGCGCTGGGTGGCCCGGCCCAGCTGCTCCCGAATCATTCCCGGCCCTGGTGGCCCCAGCTCTGCCTTCTGCGATGCCTCTTGGAGCTCTGGCCCCCTCCTCCCGTGGAGCCGCCAGGGTTCAGGGGCAGCAGGGGCGGGCTGGGGCGATGCCTTGTGGGTTTGGGCCACCGTCTGGCGACGAAGCAGCAGCAGGCGAGGAAAAAGGAACGTTAGAAAAATAATCAAAGGCGTTCGGTCGGCAAAGGCGGGTGGCTGTCCGGCGGGAGGAGGCGCCGCGTCAGGGCCGGCAGGGCCCCTGGGTCTCTCCTGCCGGCTCCCCCCGGGTGGCGGAGGCGCCGCTTGTGCTCTGAACGTGAAGCCTTCGGGCAGGCGGGCGGCGGGGCCCGCGCGGCCGGGCTCAGAGGTGCTCCTGGAGAAAGTGCAGCAGGGTGATCTCGTAGTGCTCGCCGGACTCGGGGCAGCGGATGCTGTGCCTCTCGTTGGGGTAGATCTGGGGGGAGAGGCCCTGCCCTGTCACCTGCCACACGCCCATGCCCCAGGGCTCCTCCCTCCTTCTGGCCCCAGCACCTTCCTTCTGGGGTGGGGGACGGCAAGGAAGGAGGAGCACGGCTCTGGAGTGGACGAGCCGGGGTACGAATCCCACTTCTGCCACCAACTGCCTGTGACTCGGAGCCAGTGACAAACTCCTGTTGGGGGGCCCCCTCTTGGAGAAATGGGATTCACTAAGATAATGTTTATAACGTGCTGAGCATTTGCATCTATAAAACACCGAAAAAAAACCTGCCATGTGTGTCCCTCAAATCCTTTCAAGGAGTGTGAGGAGCTGGTCTTAGTGGGAGAAACGGGGCGTCAGGCCTCACAGCTGTCTGATTTCTCACGGCAGAGCCGGCTCTTCTCAGCACACACCACGCTCTCGGCCTCCAGGACAGCCTCTTAGCTTTGTCAGGTGTTTTCCGGGTCACTCTCTTGCCTTGGGGCCCTCTTACCACCCGGAGGGAAGAACCACCCCCAGAGAGGATCACTGACACGCTGGTGACAAGGGCAGACCACCAACCCAGCCAGGCTGCTGCCCACCAGGTGGACAGTGGCGGGGACCCAGGCCTCTCCCCTGGCATGCCCCGTCCCTCCATAGCTCCCTACTGCCTCCCAGTGTGAACCTGCTCCAGCGACTCCCAAGAACCTGGCATATTTCACGCTGGGGCTGGGCGGGGCAGGGTCAGGCTGCCCCTTCCCTGCCAGCTCCCGCCAGCGAGGTGGGCTTCTGAACCCTCCCCTCTCTCCAGGCCCGTGGCCACCACCCCGGCCCATTGCGCTGGGAGTGCACTAAACTGCGCATGGGCCTCCCCTCCTGCATTCCTACCTTCTTCACACACCCCCCAACCTGGATGCTCAGGCCTCTGGCCACACCCACCACCTGCGCAGAGCTCTGCCAGGACACCCCAGCAGTCTGACGTCACCACCAACCCTGCTGGCCGGCCCTCTACCCACCCGCCATCCTCCCCTTGCCCCTCATGCCACCCTGCATCCCAGCCTCCTAGTCACTTCCTCTTTTCTTGGGGCCGGGAGGGCAGGAGAGGGTCTGTCTGGGTCCCTGGTAAGCTCAATCCCCGCCACAACGGCTATGACACATGAATCAAAAGGACCTGGGAGCCGATAATCAGCCGACACCACCCCCACCCTCCATCTAAATCTCTTCCACCCCAATCTCTTCCAGCTGGGGCATGAGGCCCACCCAGAGCTGCCAGGAGTGGGTGGGAGCGACGCACCTGGGCCCAGGCCTGGCTGCCCCAGCCACCGGCCTCTGCCAAGAGGCCCGCACCTGGGGTGGCACGGGCAGGGCGTGGGAGGGCTGCCGAGAGGGGCCCACTCAAGCCTTCACTCCCTCAAGGGAGCCCCACTCCCTCCTGCCCCATCCAGCGAGCACCACTGGACCCGCCCAAGCCCCTGAGGCCCTGAGGCCCGGGCTGGACCCGGGCCCAGCTCTGTCCCTCCTGCTCTGTGAACCTCGGTGTCCCCTTCTAAGTGGCAACCACAGGCTCCCCTGAGGACAGGCCAGAGCGTGGGGAGGCGACACGTGGTAAAGGGACCCGGTGAGCCTCCAGAGCACCTCCCGCTTCCACCCGGGCCTCCCTCTCCCGCCAGGGGGACCACCTTGTATCAGGTCCACATCCCCCCCGACAGGCCCCACTCCACAGGGCAGCCCGAGATGCTGCTCAGATGGAGGGTGCCAGCTCGTCAACCTGCTGACGGATTTGGGGCCCCAGACACCTGCCCTCCCCTTAGAGCGAAAGCCAGCCTCCTGCAGAGGCCCCACCCCTATTGCTGCGACCCCACCCCTCAGCATCAAGGCTCCACCCCCATTGCTGAGGCCCCGCCCCTCAAAGCCCCACCCTATGGCTGAGGCCCCGCCCCTCAAGACTCCACCCCATCACTGAGGCCCCACCCCTATGGCTGAGACCCCGCCTCTCACCATCAAGGCCCCACCCCTCAGCATCAAGGCCCCGCCCCTATTGCTGAGGCCCCACCCTCACCAAGGCCCTGCCCCTATTCCTGAGGCCCCGCCCCTCATCAAGGCCCCGCCCCTATTGCCCCCCACCCCAGCCTGGCCGCTGGAGTTGCTCCCTCCCTCTGCCCTGGTCATCCACGCGTGCAGCGGGACGGGGCCAGCCTGGGCTCTGGGAGGGTCCCGGCGCACTCACCTGGAGCTGGTACGGTTTGCCTGCTCGGATCAGCTGGGAGACGAGGAAGTTTGTGTGGAAAAAGTGCACGTTTTCGTCCAGGAAGCCGTGGAGGATGAGCAGGCGGTTGGGTCTGGAAGGAAGTGGGGGGGCCTGAGGCTGGGGCCGCGGGCCTGTCCGCCGCCTTCCCCCACCCCGGGTCAGCAGTGCGGGGCTGGGCACCTGTAGGGGACGGGCCCCGAGCCACCAGGAACCTTCTAGAACAGCACCGCGATGATGGGAATGTTCTAGAGCTGCGATGCCCAGTACGGTCACCAGCCGCCACACGTGGCTCCTGAGCACTTGAGATGTGGCTGGTGCAACCGAGGAGCTGAATCTCCTATTTTGGTTCATTCTAATTAACGTGAACTCGCACGTAAATGGCCACGTGTGGCCAGTGGCTCCGGGACTGGAGAGCGCAGGTCTCGAGTGGTCTTCAAGCCTGGCTACGCGGCACAGCCCTGGGGAGCCCAGGCCACGCTCCAAAGAGACAACGCCTGGGAGGGAGACCGGGGGGCCTTTGTTTTTATTTCTAAGGAGGTACCAGGGTTGAACCCGGGACCTCGTCCGTGGGACGCAGGCGCCCGATTGCTGAGCTACACCCGCTCCTCAGTGAGAGTTGGCTTTTCATTCGTTTTTAGGAGGAACCAGGGATTGAACCCGGGACCTCGAAGGTGGAGCAGGCGCTCAACCACTTAAACTGCACCCGCTGCGCGCCAGGTGGGTTTTTTAAACATCTTTGGGGACTCCGACATTCGGCTTGGGTTGAGAGGGGCGAAAATGAAGCAGGTGGAGGCAGGCCAGGGGCCGGCAACAGCACTTCCTTCCAACCAGGCAGAGAAGCTACCGCAAAAGCAGGAGGTGGGACGTGCGCTGGCCCCAGGAGCCTGGACGTTCCGGCTGCTGCGAGTGCCCGCACCCCGAGCCACACGGGGCCGGAGCACGTGCGACGGCTCAGCTCCCAGGCCGCGGGGGAGGCCTGCTGGGGGCCCTGAGCACTCGGGGGCCGGCCCGTGGGCAAGGGCTCTGGGGAGCGAGGGCCGGAAGGGGGGCCTGGGGCCTGCCGGGCCCCGGGGGCTGCGTGCGGGCGGCAGGGGCGCGGGGGCCTTACTCGTTGGGTAGCTTCTCCACGTGCAGGGCCGCCGAGCCCGCCTCGTAGCCGTGCTGGTTGTTCTCGGGGACGTCCATGTAGCGCTCCGTGTATCCCGTGTCGTAGGCCATCCAGACCGTGACCGGGGCGCCCGCGATGGCCACCTGAGGACGCAGCGGCCGGGGCAGAGAGAGAGCGAGAGAGACGTGTCGGGTCCCGGGAGCCGGCGCTCGGCCGGCCGGCCCGGGGCCTCCCCCGGGGACTGGGGGCTGTCATGCACACGGGGGGTGGCTGGGGGGCCCTCAGAGCGTGCCTCCCCGAGGACGGTGCTGCCCCCGGCCTCCGTCCTGCCTCCGCCTCCTCATCGCCGCCGCCGCCCCGCGGGGCCCGTGGACAGTGGCGGCCGGCCGGGGCCCTCCCCCACGCCTCGTCACACCATGCCCCACCTCTGCCCATCCGAGGCGGGGGTCCCGGGCTCAGCCTCCCACCGAGAGCTGCTGGCGGGGTTTTGTGCAGCTGGACGCGGTCCTGGGATCAGTGGTGGCGGGCAATGAGGAGGGGGGCTGGTCCCCGTGGGGCGGCTGCGGGGAGAAACAGCCACGTGGCAAGGCTCCTGCCGAGTGCCTCCCCCAGGGGCGCGGGCGCGAGTGGTGGGGGGGCGGGCCAGCCGGGGAGGGCGGGGCTGGGGGCGGGGCCCACCTTGAACACCTGGGGCCTGTGGATCAACCCCATCAGCGACAGGAAGCCCCCGTAGGACCAGCCGTGGATGGCGACGCGGCTCAGGTCGACGAAGCCGTACTTCTCGGCCACAAACTGCAAACCCTCCACCTGGTCCTCGATCTCCACCTGGCCCTGGGGGACAAGGCCAGCACCCGTCAGCCACTCCGTGCTCAGGGCCCCTCCCTGTTCCAGCCACAGCAGCTCCCTGGGAGCTGGCCGTCCCCCCAGGGGCTGTCCAGACCCCTTCTGCTCTCCGGGGTGGCGTGGGGGGCGCAGACCTGGAGCCAACCCCGCTCAGCCACCTCGGGGCTGCGTGGCTGACAACCAGGCCCCCTCTCGGGGCCTCAGGTTCCTCAGCTGTCAAATGAGGGTGTCAGCACTGATAGGACCCGTCTGTGGGTGGGCGTGAGGGCGAAACAAGGTGGTGTCTCCTGCATTCAGAGGCCTGGCACATGCTGAGGCTCAATAAACAGCTCGTACCATCGCCACCATCGCCACCGTCATCCCCTCCATCACCACCACCATCACCACCTCCTCCATCCCCTCCATTACC
>JAKSZT010054196.1:985041-1030879 GCA_026826555.1 Tolypeutes matacus
CCATCACCACCATCACCACCACCTCCTTCAGTACCTCCATCACCATCTCCATCATCCCCTCCATCACAGCCATCACCACCTCCACTACCTCCTCCATTGTAGCAGTTTGGCAGTTTGATATAGTTATGAATTGCAAAAATAGATATTGGATTATGCTTGTAAACTAGTCTGTTCCTCTGGGCATGATTAAATTATGATTAGGGCTTTGATAGAGCCACGTCAGTAGGACATTGAGTCCCTGCCCCTTGGTGGGTGGGGACTCACAGATAAAAGACATGGCAAAGGACAGAGCTGGAGCAGTTTTGAGTTGGAGTTGTGATGTGGAGTCTTGACCTGGAGCCCTGTGAAGTAGTGTACAGAGGAGCTTGGTCGTGAGGAAAGCGAGAAGGCCCCGGGAAGAGAAACAAGCCATTTGCCTGATAGTCTACAGCTGGCCTTGTGGCACAAAGCAAGCCAGAGCCCAGAGAGAGAGGCAAGCCCTGGGAAGAGAGGAACCCAAGCAGCCTGAACCCTGGCAGACGTTGGCAGCCGTCTTGCTTCAACACGGGGCTACAGACTTTGGTGAAGGAAGAAACTTATGCTTTACGGCCTGGTAACTGTGAGCTTCTGCCCCAGATAAATACCCTTTATAAAGACCAACCCATTTCTGGTATTGTGCACCAGCACCCCTTGGGCTGATCCATCCATCCCCACCATCGCCACCATCACCACTTTCCTCACCTCTGCCAACCTCTCCACCACCACTTCCATCACCACCACCACCACCTCCAGCACCGGCATCTCCATCACGACCATCACCGTCACCATCCCACCCCCACCACTGTCATCACTTATCGGTCCCCTGTCTTTGCTGCCCCCAGGCCTCGGGCACCTCCCCCTCTCAACCTGGTTGGTACTAAGGAGTCTGGATGGGCCTAGCTCCTTCCCTGGGCCTCCCCACGGGGCACAGCTCAGAGCTGAGCAGCCAGGTGGGGTGTCCCCCTTGGTTTCCAAAAGGCCGCCCCCTGTGTGCCCGCGGTCTCCCGTCCGGGCCTGTCCATCTCAGGGTGGGGTGCCCACAGCCCCCTCTCTGAACCCTGAACCTGCCCAGCACAGGAAGGACCCAGAAGCAACCTGGAAGCCAAGTTACCATTTGATTTTTCAGGGCCCCTTCGAACCGAAGCCCCCGCTGACACGAGCCCCTGCCGTCGATCACCACCACGGCATAGCCCAGGGATGCCAGCGTGTTGAGCCGCAAGTACTTGATGCCTTTGAAGGAGTTATTCACAAGCTGCACCTGGGGAGGGAAGGCATGGCGTTGAAGGTGGCCCACGTCTTCTCTTAAGCAGACGCAAGTAGGGTGGGCGGGCGGATGACGTAGAGCCTAACGAAGGCGTCTGTTTCATTGTAAGGGCTACGGAGAGGCCCGGGTGGGTTCTGGGGTCAGGGGGCACGACCCCTTCTGGGGCCCTCTGCTTGGGAGAAAGGTCCGGCTCAGGCTCCCTGCTCAGCCCTGCCCTGAGAACAGCTCCCGCGTCACTTTAGCTGCACGCCCTCGCTTGTACTGCTCAGTTTTCTTAAGAAATAAAAACAGTAAAACCTGGTGGGGTGGGGAGGCTGGGGGTGGCGGGCAGCTGTCTGCTCTGAGCAGCCAGGCTTCTGCCAGGGTCTCCCCCTGGCCTGGTGAACACTGGGCCTGGGCTGGTCTCCGTGCGTGGGGGCGTCCTGTGCACTGTGGTGTGTGGAGAGCACCCCTGGCTGCCGCTGGCTCGGCGCCGGCAGCACTGTCACCTGCCCCTCACAGCAGTGACAGCTGGGAACGTCTCCGGACGCCGCCTGGCCTCCCCGGGGGGAGACAGAATCGCCTGCGGTTGGGAGCCACTGGCTTAGACGGTGGCCTGAGCTGGCGCACGGGGCTGTGGCCGTGGCCGGGAGCCGGCTGGGAGCGGGTGCAGGTCACGCCATGGGAGTCAGGGAGCCTTCTCAGAGGGGCAAAGGAGTCGGCAAGTGGAGGGAGAGGGTGGGGGTGGGCAGAGAGGCCCCCCGAGACCCACGGGCGCTCATGGCGGAGTGGGGGGGCTGCAGGGTGGCAGGCGGGGGCCTCCCCGGGCTGGAGCTCCCCTGGCCAGCACCACCACACGCCCCAGTACGCGGAGCCGAGGCGCAGGGCCGGCACCCACCTGGGGGCCTCCGTAGACGAAGAGCACCGTGGGGTGCTTCTTTCCTGCCTGCATGGCGTGCGGCCTGTAGATCATGCCGTAGAGCTGCACGTCCGACCGCGTGTGGAAATGGAAGATTTCCGGGGGCACGTAGTCCGGGGGGCAGCCTGCAGGGAAGAGCGTGCGCCGTGGGCCCATGGGCCAGGCCGACCGAAGCCTGCACTCCGCCGCCTCCCCCTGGGCCTTGGGCGGTGCTGGGGATCGAATCCTGCTCCCACCCCAGAGAGGACAGGCTTAAGGCCCAACCCCGATCCCACGGGGGTGAACCCGCTTGCAGGCGGGACCCGTGACGATGCTGAGGTGTGGACCCATTGTGAACAGGGCCTCTGGAGGCCTTAGAAAGAGAGGAAGCTTGGGTGCGGGCAGACAGAAGCAGCCAGAAATCACCAGCAGGAGAAGCCAGAGAGAAAGAGAGCACGAGCCACGTGGTGGAAGCAGAACCGTAAACCCCAAGGCTGCGGTAAGCCAGCGCCAGAGCACGACACGCTCTGGGAGAGCAGGGCCTGGCGAGACCCTGACCTTGGACTTCTGGCCTCCAAGTCCGTGAGGCAAGAACTTCCTGTGGTCAAGCCAACCAGTGTGTGCAACTCGTCATAGCAGCCCCGTAAACTAGGACGGGGGCGAGCCGGAAGCCCCGGCTTTCGCTGCACTTCCTGATGGCTTAAATGAGACTCCCAGGGCCACAGAGGCCTCTGGTGTGGGAACCCGCCCCGGGTGGACGTGGGGGGACAGGCGGGCGGTACCCACAGCTGGCCTTTCAAGCCCAGATTCTCCTGGGGAGAAAGCGGCTGCCCCCTCGGCTTCTCTACAACCTTTGTGGGCACCCCGAGAAGGGCTCGGTTTGGCCTGAAGCAGCACCCCAAGGCGTGTCATGAAGAGCTAGCTCGCTGCAGGGCCTCGCTCTCATCGGTGCTTCCCTGTCGTCCCTCGTTTTGACAGGGGCTCTGTATTCCCAGAGAAACACTGGTTTCCCAGTCACGACAGCGGAGCAGTGTGTCTAAGATAGCTCCCGTTGGTAAACTGAGTTGACTAAAAAGAAAACAAGTGGACGGCAAAACACAGCAGGGGTCGGCAAGCTTTCTCCGGAAAGGGCCAGGGGGCCTGGTTGCCGCTACTCCGTGCGCAAGCAGCCCTGGCAGTGCTAGTCGTTGGCTGCGGCGGGTGGGCCACAATCTGCTGACCACCGCTTTAGGCCCAGATTGGGGGTTTCCGGAATGCTGCAGAGCCCGAGGCCCCCTTCCTGCAGACCGAGCCCAGGGTGCCAGGACACTGCTGGGCTGGGGCCCTGGCCAGGCCCTGCCCTGCCCTCGGTTTCCCCCTTTGGAAGACCAGGGTGCCAGTTCCCAGCAGCCTCGTCGGTGAGGTCAGGAGGCACTGCGCCACTGGACGGGGGAGGCCTTCGATCGCTTTATGTCCCCATGGGTAAGGGACCGATAACACGCTTTCTAGCCCGGGAAGGCTGGAGATGCTTAGTGCCTAGGGCAGTCTGGAAATCCAGCCAGCGGCTGGACGGGTTGGGGATCTACTGAGCAGCTCAGGGGCACTGGGCGCCATGCCGAGCATTCCGCTTTCGTTCCTCGTGCTTGCGCTGGACTGTTTCCCTGCTAAGCAAACATTTAAGGGCGATGAACTGCCGGCCCAAGCTTCCAAGGCCTGAACCTCGTGGAGCCAGAATTTGAACGCTGGGGTCACCTGCGTGGAAGATGGGCCCCTCCAGGCTCTCTGCCAAAACCTGAGGACGCCTCCTGTTGCCCTGAGGCCCCTCTCGTGGGCGCCACCCCGCTCTCTGCTCAATGCATGAGAGGCTCTGGGACGTGGGCCGGGCTGCCTCTGGGCTCAAAGGCACCGTCGTGCCGGGGCCTTGCCAACCCGCACTGCCAGCCGGGAATGGTGCCCCCCTCTGCAGGCATCGCCCCGCGTTCCTGGGGGATTATTCACAGAGCGTCGTCCAGCAGTGGATCTGGAAACCAGTGCGTGGACTCAAGCTCGTTGCTTTTTGGGGTGGGTCTCCCCTCAACTCCCTAAGATAGCCTGAGAGCCCGCCGAGGCTAGGGGCTGCATCTGCTTCGTGGCTCTGCTCCTGTCCCTGTCCCCTGCTGGGCAGGCGGCTCCTGAGCATCTGCCCTGGGCGGCCCAGGCCCCGAGATGGTCCACGAGGGGCTCTTGGGGGCTCCCGGGAGGGGCCGGGGTGTGGGGGGAGGCTGGGCGGGTGGGGAGGGCGCCCGGGACCGCCGGGGCGGTTACTCACTGGCCGCCTCCATCATGCTGGCCCAGAAGCGGGGCTGCTTGTGCAGGGGGTCGTCGTCGGGGCCGCTCAGCTTGTAGACGTGTACGCAGGGTGGCGTGCTCACGCTGCTGTAGTGGCTGACGAACATGTCGAAGTTCTGCGGGGGGCGGTGGGGGGCGCTGAGCACCGCGGAGGGCCAGGCGGCTCGGCCCCCCTGACGGCGCCTGGAAGGCCCCTGCCCCCGCCCCTCCAGGCACTCTTCCTCCGCGCCCGCCGCTCCTCTATTTGCTATTTCTCTGTGCTCGTGCATTAAACTTGCAAAACGCTACTCACACAGGGGGGTGCAGTGCCGCCACCCCGCTCTTTGCAGATAAGGAGAGCCAGGCTGGGAGCAGGCTGTGTGCTCCCCAGCCGGGGTCCCATGGGGAGTGGCTGCTGGCCTGAGCCCGGGGCACGGCCACTGCCCGGCCTCCTGTCCTGCTGACCCCTCGCCCGCCGCCTGCTGTTCTAGAAGCCGCACCTGGGCGGCCAGCTGGGCTCCGGGTGGCCCCACTGCTGACCGGGGGGGCACGTTCCCCCACCTCCCGTGAGGCGGGGTCCAGCCTGCCTCTGGGCGCTGGCGGGAACCGGGGAGACCCACCTGGCTCATGGAGCAGCTGTGGGAGAAGCCGGGCGTGGTGAGGCGCACGATCTCGCCGGCGTTCGCGTAGCTGACCACGTAGAGGTGGTGCTCCAGGGGCGTGTCCCGCGTGCCCTGGAAGTACACCAGCTTCGTCTCCTCGTTGACCCAGATCTGCAAGAGGAACGGGCGCCCCTCGTCACGTGTTCCCAGGTCAGGTCCCGGGCACCACGTGCGCTGCCCCCCCCACGCACAGAGCAGTGGCACGAGGCCACTCCTCCTCTGAGAGGTAGTAAGGGGCGCCGCCTAGCACCCAGGAATCCTCCAGAGAACCGCCAGGCTGGGCTGATCTCAGGGCCTCAGGTGTGATTTGGACCCGGGGCGCCTGCCCCTGGAGCTGAGGGAGGGTCCACCCTGGGCCCACTGCCCGCCAGGCCCCGGCTGTGGCCCCCTGGGGGTCAGCGCGTCCTCTGACCCGGGCTCTCGGGGGCTGAAAGGCGGTGGCCACACCCCATCAATTTCCTGGGAGACCCCCTTAAGCCCCTGCGTGGCCGTCAGGTGCAGCCAGCAGGAGAGCAGCAAGAGGCCCGTGCGGCAGGCGCCCCTTCCGGGGCCTGTGCCGGGGCGGCCGTCCCCAAGGGGCACGCGTGCTTGACCGCCCACCCGGGAAGGAACGGAGAGGAGCAGAGCCCGCGGGGCCGAGGACGCACGGTCAGGAGGGCATCGCCTGGTCGCCGGGGCCGAGCGGCCGGGTGGGGGCAGCGGGGGCTCCGGGAAGCCCCTGCACGGGGCGAGGGACCCGAGGGCAAGGCCGCCTCCTGGGGAGAGGAGCGCGGTGCCGCGCAGGGCAGGGGCGCGCGCAGCTCAGGACGGCCGGGCACGAGAGCACGACTGGAACCCTCCCGGCCAGGCGCCGCCCACCTCCTGCTGCTCAGGAGCCCCTTCCCGGCATCTCCACCCGGCAGAGCCCGGCTGCCACCGCGGTCTCGGCCCCGCACCCCAACCGCTCCCCAGCATCAGGGACACAGGGATGGGGGAGCGCGTGCAGCTCTGCCCGTCAACCAGCACAGGGCAAGCCTGCGCTGCACTGCGGTCACCTGGCAGAGGGCGAAGGTTCCGGGGAGGGGGCTCGGGGACAAACACTCCCGAAAGGGCATATCCTTTGACCAGTCCACTAAGCCCCTGGGAATTCCTCCCGAGAGGCAGCCAAAAGGTAGGGACAAAGATTCCCAAAGCATTTCTAAGACTTAAGAGAGGGGAACAACCGAAAAGGCCGAAAACGGGGGAACGGTCACTAATGGCGGCACGGTGCCCGGTGGCCGCATGAATCCGCGTCTTCAAAGCAACCCGCCGAGCCCCTGAAATAAAGACGCTCCCCCTTTCCTAGGAGCTGCTGCCACGCAGAGAGGAAGAGGCCCCGTGGCTGCCGCCGGGGAGGGGCGGAGGTCGCTGAGCACAGGGCATTCGGCTTTGCCTTTACTGTCACGTTTTCACAACAAACACCGCCGTATCCGTTGTTGCTGGACTTCATAAACGCAGGTTTTCTTTCTTTCTTTTTTGCTTGTTATAAAAGCTTCATTCGTACGACTGATAAACGCAGGTTTCCTAGGCCTAGAGACCGTCGCCGGCAGGGGCAGGGCCCCGTGTGGTTAGTCACCTGCTGGTACTGGCCTGAGAAGCAAAGGCAGTCCCCGGGCCCGGGACCCTCCAAAGGCCCAGGCTCGCGCTGGCCTCTCACGCCCCACCGAGGTCCTGTCAAGGGGGACGTTAGAAGCCGCCCTTTCTCGTTTTTTGTTTTTAAAATGAAAGATGGGCAAACGGTGAAACATTCCAACGAGGTGGACAAGTCTCGCCTGCGCCGACGACACCAGGCTGCCCGAGTGCCTCGGGTTGCGTCAGAGCCCTGCTTCTCAACCAGGGGCGCCGTCTGGGGACATTTGTGACTGTCACGACGGGAGCTACTGCCATCGAGTGGGGGGAGCCCAGGGAGGCTGCTCAGCACCCCAGTGCCCAGGATGGCCCCACCTGGGAGAATACCCTGGGCCGAGTGTCCACAGCACTGAGGGCAAAGAGCCCCCAGGTAGACCCAAAGGAATCAGAGCTACTGACGGCCCTTTTTACGGAGGAGGAATCTTAGTCCCAGGCAGTCCCTGCGAGCGAAGGACAGAGCCGGGCTGGGGGCCCGGGACTGCGCCAGGGGCCCGGCTGCGGCCGCCCCCGAACGACCGTCTACCCCTTCGCCTTGCGCACGGAGACGCGGATGTGGAATTTCACGGAAGGGGGACTGAGCTCGCGGCTTTTCAACTGCTGCTTCCCTCCCGTCCCGGCCTTCCCGGGCAGCGGCCCCAGAGGGTGAGGCTGAGCCCTCCCCACGGCCGCGGGCCACCCCAGCAGGCCTGGTTCTCCCACCCACTGTACACGGCGGCCATCGCTCATGCGCTCAAGTGTTCACTGAGAGCTGTTTTCTCCTGTTACGAGGGACCCTGCGGTGCACACTCGTGTGCAAACACCAGGAGAGCGCCCTGCGATGAGCCTGCGGGGCCCACGCCTGGAACAGGAGCTGCTGGGCCAGGCGAGAAGCGCTGGACACTGACACACGCCGCCGGACCTGGAGAGGTGGAGCCACGCGCCCCAACCGTGCCGAAGGGCTGCCCGGCTCCCCTTCTCTTGCCCGTAAAACCCCTCGCTGAGATCTCTTCCAACGGCTTGTGTGGTTTCGTTCTCTATCTGAACCCCTGCTCCAGCGGGAAGCTACAAGGCAGGGCCCAGGGGGCCAGGAAGGCAGCTTACAGGGCCCCTCCGCGAAACAGGGGATTTTGGAGAAGTGGGCTGTGGCAGGAGGCAAAGGCTGAGCGCCGTTTCAGGGTGCTCCGTGGGGGTGGGGGTGCCCCTCCTGTCTCTGTGGCGGTGTTTTTCACTAGAGAACCTGGTGGGGGCTGGCGGCATGGGGAAGGGAAGCTGCGCAAAGGGCCCGGCCCTGCGCTGCGGGGCAGGGGCAGGAGGCCCCCTGGACAGCCCCGGGGCCACCCGCTGGGTCCTGGCCCTCCTTGGGCACGAGCAGGGTCCAACCTGCGGGGGCTCAGAACAGCCCCTGCCCCTTGCGCCGAGGCTATGTCTGGCCAGACGGGAACCGCAGCTCCCTGGGGCCCTGGGGTGCGCCTGGGGAGGGGGCAGCGGGGGGCGGGGGCACAGCGGCGGGGAAGGAGCGGCCAGGAGGGGAGAGAAGCCACAGGCACGGGGGGGGGCTGCAGCGGGGCGGGAGGGCGTGTGCGCACGTGAGGGTGAGTGTGCGTGTGTGTGTGAATGTGGTGTCTGAGCACGCGCTGGCACACGTGTGTGCACACAGGGGCACTGGCCCGCCTGGCGGCGTGTGAGGTCACGCCACGTGAACGTAAGCGTGCACGTGTCCGTGTGTGGGCCCCCGGCGTGAGCGTGGTGTGGACGTGGGCGTGCGTGCGTGGGAGGGAGCGAGTGCGCGCGGGTGGGGCTGTGGGGGTGCCAGGAGGTCTGGTACCTTGGAGCCGTGCCTTGCCAAAACCTCCCATTCACCGCTGGTCAGAGCGATCTCCTCCTTAATGGGGCACTTAAATTCATCTGGAAGTAAGGAAAGGAAAAGAAGTGAAGGGGAGACCCGGGACGCGGCCACGTGCCGGCCGGGCAGGTGCGGGGGCATCGACAGGCCGACGGCCGGTGCGGACGCCAGCGCACCAGGGCCGGAGCGGGAGGGCAGGGCGGGCCGGTCCCAGACACGGCGCGGTGGGGCCGAGCCGCGGGCCGGCTCCCGGCGGCTGCAGAGAAACACAGCCGGACCGGTGTTGCCCAAGGAAAACAGGAATCTGGGTTTTTATCAGTTTTTCCCAAATTTCGGAATTCTGCGCAGGCCCAACAAAGGATGTCTGTGCCAGACGTGGCCAAGGAGCCACCACGCGGGACCCCTGCCCTGCGACTCGGGCTGGGCTGGGGCTTCGCAGAAACAGGCCGGAGGAAAACACTGGTGGGGGGGCAAAGGCTCAGCCGCGTTGTCACGTCACGCCTTTTGGGGGTAGCTCTTCCCTGGAGATGGCGCCAGGTGAATACCGCGGGGCGTCTGCTGCCCCGTACTCGGAATTAAGGAAGGTGGTTTGTGGGTGGCGGCTACTTTTTTTTCACGTCCTTCCTGCTCTCAAGTGAACTATTACCTAGAGAAGGACAAGTTTCCTGGACAAAGCTCAACGCGAGACGGGAGCAGAGACTTCACACACAGGTGCTTGGGTGGAGTTACCTGTTCCAACAAGAGGCGCCCCCACCCGGCCCCACAGCCCCAGCCACTGCGGCATCCCTCATAGGGCCCTGACCAAGGAGGCCCGAGGGCCAGCCCTGCTCCTTCAAGCCCACAGTGGGCCGACACCCTCAGGCCCCGGGGGCACGTGTGGGGCGGGAGCCGACTCCCACCCGCCTGCCCACCCGAGCCTCGAGGCCGAGGCCCGCCGCCCCCCTCCATCTCCTGCCTCCCCCCGGTGACAGCTCAGCTCTCAGGCCTCTGTGCCTCGACCTCGCTGCTCCCCATTCCCGGAGCCTCCGGCGGCTCCCCCTGCTGCGGAGATGTGAGCCCGATCTCCGCGGACGGACACCCACGGCCCAGAGGTCCTGTCGAGCACACCCCCCGGCCCTTCCTCGTGAGACTCTTTGCCGCCGCGAAAGCCACATTTTCCTGTGTCTGCACTTCCCTCTGCCAGGGCTTGAGTGTCCCTGCCCCTCACTCTCCCCCATCCCAGTCTTCCAGGCTCCACCTAAATGCGGCCGCTTCCGGAAACTTCCAGGCCTGCCTCCTGCGTCCACGGGACTCCCTGGCCTTGCCGTTTAGGAACTTGTTGTGTTCTGGTCCAAAGCTACCTGCAGCCCCGCCTTCTCATCTGTCCAGTCGCCGTCCAGCGAGTGCACTATGTGACAGGAGCCTCCGTCACGGGGTGAGTGCAGAGAAGGGAGGCTTAGGCCAGGTGTGTCCAGCTCACAGCCCTGGAGGTTCCCCGCTTGGCTCCGACCGCGTCTCTTGCCCAGTCCCGAGGCCGGGACGCCACCTGGGGGCCAAGGACGTCCACGTCCCCTTTGCAAGTCTCTTCTGCACCCATGGACTCCGAGCCCACGAACCTGCCCACGCCACACTCCCAGGACTAAGCAACCCAGCTTCAGCATGTCCAAAACCACACTTGGGATTTTTCTCGTCTGAAGCCATCTGCCTCACACTGAGTCTCCAGGAAACGTCCCGGCACCCGTGCCTCCTGCCCCCTCTCAGACCCCACTTCCCAGGCGGCGGCAAATGGTGCCAGCTCTGCTGCTGGCCTATCTGGAGCCTGACCCACGCCCCTGCGGCCACCCCAGCCACCACCCCTCTCTTCGCCCCGCGGTCGACGGCCCTGCAGCAGCCAGGGGACTCGCTTTAGGCCCAGGTCCGCCAACCCCACGTCCTGCAGGGTGAAGCCCGCAGGGTCCCACACCACCTGCCCCGCTCCAGCGCGCCAGGTCCGGTGCCCCCGCACGGGCCGCTGCCCTGACCCTGCCACCTCTTTCCCCAGACGCCGTGTGGCTCCCTCCCTCCCTTTGCACCTTCACCCTGAGGACCTCCTGCTCGCCCTACCTGGAAGGAAAGCCCCTCCCTCGCCCTCACCCCCACCTGGCTGTGTTCTCCTGCACCTTGCTCGTCACCCGAGGTGGTACCTTCACAGCTTTTGGCCTAGTTTCTGCCTCATCCGCTAGAATGTTCCACGAGATTAGGAGCATCTTTTTTCTGTATTTGTATCCCCAGCACCTAGAACAGGGGTCGGCAGTTTGTCCCATAAAGGGAGCCTTTTTAGCTTTGTGGTCCAGACTGGCTCGGCTGCTACTACTCGGCTCTGCTGTGGCGGCACGAAAGCCGCCACAGATGATACGTAAATGGATGTGCATGACCAATTACCAATAAAACTTTATTTACAAGAGCTGGAAGTGGGCCAAACTTGGCCCAGAGGCTATAATTTGCCAACCCCTGACCTACAAAAGGGCCCGGCATGTGGCAGGCACTTGATAAATCTCGTGGATGGGATAAAGGCATCGCTGGCCACGGGGGACCCCCACCAGGTTGTGAGTGGCTGTGAACAAGGCTGGCTTCTTACTCATCAGTGTCCCCTGAACGACAAATGACCGTCCTCACCTTCCCCGGGGCTGAAGGGCTCCGCCCAGTCGTAGCCGGTCTGCTTTAAAACCGCGGTGACTTTGTACAGGTGGCAGAAGCCCGTCTTGCACTCGTTGGCGCGGAGGAAGCAGATTTCCTCTTCTCCCTCTGATTGGGGGAAGGGATAGAAGATGTCATGGACCTGGGCAAGGCAGAAGAGAGAAGGCACGTCAGGAAACAGGGGCCAAAAACCCAGTGGGCTGGGCCCCGGTGAGAAAGACGGGGCTCTAGAGCCAGCTGGGCTCGGATGGCGGCCCGAGGCCAGTCCGTGGACGCCCCCATCTCGGGCTGGCTCTGAGGGTACATTGCCGCCCGGCCGGGGACCTGGGGAAAGGGGTGCAGACTCGGAAGCCACCTCCCGCCCTTACGTTGATCCACACGTCTGTGACCTCCTCGTACACCACGTGCGGCTGCACGTTCTTGGGGACGGCCTGGGCGAACGCCCGCCGCTGCGCCTCGCTCTTGGTGGCTGGGATGAACAGGGCTGGCGGCAGGAGGACGAGCTGGAGCCGCTGCTGGGGCCGGTCCAGGAGAGTGGCCCAGGCGCTGCAAGGGAAGCGTGGGAAGGAAGCTGGAGCCCCCGCCCCGAGGCCGCGTGGGCTGTGGTGGGGGCTTCCTTTCCAAACCTGGGCAAGGGGCAGAACTGTTTTTTTGGTTTTTTTTTTTCCTGGCTGTGCCTGTGCATGACCGAGTCACCCCAAGGACAGCGGGGAGGACGGTTTGCCTAACTCTGTAACCCAAGTAGTTTTGACAACATCAAGTGCATTTTGCGAACTTCCACAATTTCTGCCAAACCCTCAGCCTGCCCGGGCTACCGTTTGTTTCAAATTTTGCATTTAATGGGCAATTTTTTTCAGATTTAATTTATTTTAGAAGGACACGCGCCACTACTACAAAGGGAAAATCAGCATCTGGACATAAAAAGGGAACAACTGACACGAAATAAAGTCGGGACTTGAAATCCTCGTGAGAGCCTGTTGGCTGTCAGAGGCACTGACTGAAGTCTGGGCTCTCTGTTTGAAAGAGGAGCCCAGTGAGGGCTTGGAACAGGGGTGGGCAAACTACTGAGGGCCAGAGGGTGGGTTCTTCAGCTCTGTGGGCCAGGTGGTCTCTGCTGCAACAGCTCAATTCTGTTTTTGTCGCGTGAGAGCCACTGCGTGTAAGCGGATGCAGGTGTGTGCTGATAAAACTTTACTTATGGGTGCTGAAGTGTGGGCTTCGTATCATTTCCGTGTGCAATGAGCTATTACCCTTCTCGTGATTCCCCTCCACCACCGCCCCTGCCCCAATCATTTAAGGCTGTAAAAACCGTTCTGAGCTCACAGGCCGCACAAAAGCAGGCAGTGGACTAGGGAGATGCAAATCCAAAGCACAATGAGACACCCTTGCACACCCACCAGGGGGGCTGTTATGGCAGAAAAAGTGTCCATGAGGACACAGGGGAAGGAGGGCTCCCGTGCATTGCTGGTGGAGATATAAAATGGTGCCGCCGTGGGAAGACCTGGCAGTTCCACAGGAAATTAAACGCAGAGCTGCCATGTGTCCTGGCAATTCCGCTCCCAGGCACAGACCCTGACAGAACTGGAAGCAGGGGCTCGGGCAGACACTTGTACGCCACTGTCCAGCGCAGCCTGATTCACGAGCGCCACAGTGCGGAAGCCGCCCCCGTGTCCGTCAGCGGATGGATAAGCGAACAAAACGTGGTCCGTCCACACAGCAGAATATTATTCAGCCTTGACAAGGAATGAAGTTCTGATCCACGCTATAATGTGGATGAATCTTGAAGATGCCATGTTGAGCGAAAGGAAGCCAGACACAAAAGGGCGAATATTCAAAGTAAACACAAAAGGAAAAAAAACTGCCTAGAACAGACAAATCCCCAGGGACAGGAAGTGGATTAGAGGTTACCAGGAGCTGAGGAGGGGTACAGACAGGGGAATTCTTGCTTTAATGGGTGCAGGGTTTCTGTTTGGGACGACAGAACGGTTTTGGTGATGGATGGTGGCGAGGGTAGTGCAATGCGAGAATGTGATTAATGCCACTGAACCGACCCCATGGAAGTGGGTAAAACGGGGAATTTTATTTTGTATTCGTGTTATTGTAATACAAATCGAAAAAAAAGAGAAGGAGAGCAAGCAGGCGGCAGGCTACAGCCGGGGGATGGTAGTTTGGGCTCTGGTTTAGACAGGGGGGAGGCACATGTAGAAGAGCTGGAGAATGACGGAAGAGGGAACACCTTTATTTTATGAGTTTGTGTTTCTCACCACGGGGAGCCCGGGCACCAGGGAAATCGCCCTCTCGAGGTCTGCACCCCAGTTTGGGAAATACTGTCAAAATGTCCCAGTGGGCAACAAAGATTTAGGAGTTACTGGTAGATAGCTGTAATTAAAACCAAAAGAGGAGATGGTAGCACTGAAGGAAAGTATACAGTAGGAGGGGACCCAGGACAGAGTTCAGATGAAACCTGTGTTTACAGGATTGGTAGAAGATGAGCCCCCCCTGTTCACCATGCACACTGATCACAGAAATGATCAAAAAAATGTTTGCTGGGTGAGGGGTAAAGGGGGCAGATAATAATCTAAAAGCATTAGTAGTTTTATCAAATTGGAGTTTTAGCTACTTGACAGTATTTTTTATTACCTATTTCTGCCTCTGAATCTTAAAAAAAAAAAAAAAAAAAAAAAAAAAAGTGAATTCTGTCTCCTCAAAACCAGCACCACTTGAGGTGACCCCTTGGACAAGTTACTTAGGAACGAGCATCGCCTCAGCATGTCCATATGTAAAAGGGGGTCAGAGCACCTGCCTCAGAGGGCTGTTGTGTGGATTGAATTAGGTAGTACATGTAAAACTCAGACTAGGTACTTGGCATCTAGCAAAGGCTCAGTAAATGGAAGCGACTTATCATTATCAGTATTTGGCATTCCCAATCGGTGTTTCTTGCATTTCTAAATTACAACTGACTTTACCTGGGAATTTTATAGGATTAAAAGAGCAAAAACAAATACCAAACACCGAATTTAGAAGACAACATTTTACTCATAATAGTTACTTGAAAACATAATACTTAATTCTAAACATGAATTGAATACTTGAAAGAAAATAAAATATACTATACATAAAAAAAAAAGTCCCCGTGGGACCCAAACCTGTCTGCTGTCCCTGACTGGCGGAGGCCTGGGAGCAGTCCTGGGAAACAAGGGGAGGCTGGGTTCAGAGCGGCTTCCGGCTGGGCTCAGAACTGCCTTGACGCGGCCTCCTGGGCCCGAGGGTCCCAGGGTGAGCTAGTGGGGTCCTGCCAAGCGGAGACACTTACTATTTGCCGTCACGGGTCCATCCGGCCCTGGCGATGTACTCCACTTTCGGGAACAACGAGCTAAAGGGCTGCACCAGCTCCTTCTCGTATGTCGACACGATCTGAAGCAGGACCAGACACGGGTCACACTGCAGCCTGCAGGGGAAGGCCGCCCACCAGCGAGGGCCGGCCCCTGGACTGCACGGCATCCCCGAGCCTCCACATAGACGTAGGAGGACCGAAGGAAGGTGTCGCCAAGTCGGGGGCTTGCTCGTGTCCCCACCGTCACCTCCCCTAGCTGCCTCGTTCGGGCTCCTGCAAGTCCAAGAGGTGGAGGAAGCACTTGAAAAAGCCCGACGGGTGCATCCACGAGGGGCTCGGCAAAGCCAGGAAAGGAGAAAAAGGGTTTGCCAAAAACAAAAATGAAACTGCAAGAGAACCCCCAAGGTAATGAAAACAAACAAGTTTTGTCTTCCGCTTTGCCCCAAAACATTATGTGAGAAGCTGCTTCTGTGAAAATAAGGCAAGGCTCCCCTGGGTGGCTCCAGGCCCTCACACCCGACACCTCCAAGGCCCTGCGGGGATCTGTGGCCAGAGCTGGCGAAATCCTCCGTTTCATGAGCTCTGCAGCTGCCCGCTGAAGCTGATCAGCACTGGGCTGCCCGAGACAGGACGCAGGGCAGAGAACGGGCCCCACAAAGCTGCTGCCGTGAGGGGCGAGCTGGGCTGGGGGCGAGGCGGGCCCGAGCAGGACCCCCACGTGGCTCACTGTGTCAGGGGACACGTCGCGGCACCTCCAGCAGCGAGTCCCGGGACGCAGCTTGGACGGTCGGTGACAGAGGAGAAGCACCCAGCCCCTGCTGACCCCACAGCGGGTGAAGGGTCTGGCAAAGTGCTAGGTGGGGCTCTGCCCAAAACGCTGGGGAGGGGTGACCCCCCGAGCCCTGCGGGGTCCTGGGCGAGGCCTGGGTCCCTCTGTAGAGCTCTCTATTCTGGAAGCTCGGACCTGCCCAGCAGTTCTGCCCTGGGCAGGCTACAGCGCGAAGAACACTCTCCCGCATTTGCCCCTCAGGACCACCCAAGGAGCAGGGACGGGTGGGCTCCCCTCTCCTCATTTCGTAAGCAACGGGAAGCCCCAGAGGCCGGCCCAGGAGCCGGGTCCCCGAGAAGTACGCCTTGAGGCTTTGACGACTAGGCCTCGACCACGAGGACCCCCGCCCCGGGGCGGAGCGAGCCGCCCACTGATCCCTCCTGCCTGCCCGCCTGTCTCTCAGAGCACACCTGGGCCCTCCCGCTTCACCCGGCAGCTTCTGCAGGACGAGCCCGGCTCTCTTACCTGGCCCTGACTGTCCGTCTGGAACTCGGCCAGCTTCAAGGCGATCTTGGGATTCTTGCTGCCTACAAGAGGGAAAGTGCGGCGAGCGCCTCAGGGGGCAGCCTGTGCTCAGGGGCGCAGGGCCGAGGCTGCAGGTGACGCCCGTGGAAAGTGGACAGCGCGTGTTTGGGTCCACAGATGGGTGCCCAGGTGAGCTGCCCTGTCTAGCACGGTCAGGAAGTTCCCCAGGCAGTCTCCGACTTTGGACCTGATTTCCCAGAGTAAGGCCGGCAGGACTGGGTGCTGGGGTGGGGGAAGGAGGCCACGGGGATGCAGACGCAAGGAAGGCACCGTCCCTGCCTTTGGGGGACCGGGTGCTGAGAGCACACATAACCGGGGTACATCACAGTGCTCAGAAGTGGCCCACGTCCCACGCCAGGCGGGGGCTCGTGTGGGCCGAGGGGTGCCGAGCCCCTGGCACACAGACTACTAGGGGCCGGGACCACCAGGCTTCCCAGGGGCGTGACATGTGCAGACTCCAAAAGAAAGGATGGGCCGTGGCACGTGGGTGGCGCTCGTCTCCTTCAGTTACCCCTTGTCATGAATCTCAGCCCCGACCCCTCGAGGCTCTACCCCCCTGGGCAGGGGACAGTTCTCACCCAAAAGGAAGAGGAGGGACTGACTTTTCACGTCTCCTCCGGGGACTGCAGATATCACCTACGAAGCCCCTGCCACGGCACGCAGTGGGCAACCAGGGCGCTTCTATGTGTCCTTGGGGAGACCACAGACAGGAGGCCTGACACGCGTGTTTGTCTGTCTGTATTCAGGAAGTACCAGGGATTGAGCCCGGGACCTCGTACGTGGCAAGCAGGCGTCAACCGCTGAACTACGCCTGCTCCCTTGGTTCATAAGAATTTTAAAATAGTTCAAGCGACGTGTAAGAATCGGGAGACTCTGCACAGAAGCCTGGATTTCTCATGAAGACCCCGGGCGCACTGGCCCACGCTGAGCTCTCAGGAGGCTCTAAGAGCCCAAGGCTCCCCTCAGATGGAACGTGGCCCTCGCACCCCCTGCCTGCCAGCCCCAGGGCCCCGCGGCACGGGGTTGAGGCTGGCACTGGCCCTGCCGCCTCTGCTTCACCCCAGTCACGTGAGGGAGGCGAGTCGGCGCGACGAGAACCCACGCAGCACAGAGGGACAAAAAGGTAACTGAGGAAGTCGGGGCGAAAGGAAAACAAAGCTGAAGGAACGGCAAGGACGGGGCTGGCACCGCAGAAAGGCGTTCGCCACACGTCTCAGGGGTCAGTGGGTCCAATCCCACCTGCCCCGACATCTGTACGACGGTTTGCACACTCAGGGCGGTTTGTACGTTTTTAAACGGTTTAAAGAAAAATCAAAGAGGAGGAGGATGCTGTGTCACGTGGGGAAGCTACGTGCAGTGTGGGGTTCGGCACCGTTACTGAGGATTTCCTGGCCCGCGGCCGCGGCCACACGGGAGTTGGGCCGGAGCGGCCCTCTGAGCCACAGGGTCATGAGGTTAGAGCGAGCCAGGAGGGACGGGGCTCCAGGGCAGGTTAGAAACCTTCAAAGGACAGGAACTTTCTCAGGCTCCTGCAGCCCGAGGCCCTGGGGAAGAGGCCGGAGGCCCCCGGACCACCGGCCCGAGCCGACCCACCTGTCCTGGGGTACCGGTACGAGTCCGTCTTCCTGTCTTCCAGGGCTGGGGAAGGGACGTGAACGATCTCCACCTCGGACTCGTCGACCTCCTCGTACAAGAGCCGGAGCGTCTTGAGGCCTTCGGAACCTGGGAGGGGAGGCGGGAAAGCAGCTGAGCCTGCAGCGCCAGGACCCCACCCCCCCCCACCCCCGCACGCGGGGACCTCTGCTCCCACGGCCATGCAAACGGCTCGAGCTGGGCACAGACGGTTCTGTAGCCCACCACGAAGGACCTGCTCGGGGAGCTGGGGTCCGAGGAAAGGGCTCGCCCTGCAGACTAGCATGGAGGCGGCCACGGGGCCTCGGGTCCAAAAGGAGGGATTAGCAAAAGGACGAGCCGCCAGCCGTGGCATGCAGGCAACTCGGTCAAAGGTCCTGCAGCCACCGAGGCATCGAATGCCAGAGTTAGGACCGGGGAAGGCATCTCGCCCAGGTGTGATTCTGGACTCCGGGTCACGTCTGGCGGCATTTGGGTTGACATGATTGGGGGAGCAGGTGCTCCTGGCCTCTAGGGACCCCGCAGCACGTCCCCCACCCCACAGAGAAGGGCCCGGCTCCGAGTGTCTGGGGTGCTGAATGCAGGAGACCCTGCCCTGGGCCCAGCCTCACCAGGAAACTGAGGAGAGGAGGGGGGTGCTTGCTTCAGCCCTGTGAAGAGCCACAGGTGGAAAGACCCCAGAACCCCGATTCCTGATCGAGGGCACCCAGGCTGCGGCATTCGACACCGTGGCCTGTGATGGAGGGAGAAGTCGTGCTGCCCTCTCCGGGGGCTGCGGGGTTGGGGCAGTGTGCCTGAAACGCCGCTCCCACGAGCCGCGTGAACACAGTGCACCGTTTGCTCTGCCTAGCTCCTGGGGGTGGCGAGCGGCCCCGCCTTCCCGCTTATGAGACAAAGACAAAGCTTCCTTTTCAAACCGGTTTCAGTAAAAGGCGGGTTGATTTGAAAGTAAATGGCACATGGGAAGCGGCTGTGGCTCAATCCATGGGGCTCCCGTTTACCATATGGGAGGCCCCGGGTTCGGTTCCCAGGGCCTCCTGGTGAGGGCAGGCCCGCCCACACGGCGTGGTTAGCTGACCCAGCGAGCACAAGCAGCAAGGGGGGGGATAAATGAATAAATAAATAAAATCTTTAAAAAAAAAAAGGAAATGGCACAGAAAAGATTAGGGGACACGCAGGTCTGAGAGAGAGGGACTGGCTGGTCCTGGGGAGGCTTGGTTTGTGGCTCCGGCCTCGCCCCGAAAAAAACAGCTGTGCTGAAGCCGCAGAGCCGCCCATGAGCAGTGGCCCCAGAGCAGGGAAGCTCTGGCCGGGGAGCGTGGGAACAAGGCGGCCCAGGATCCACTCCAGCTCTGGTGGAGATGCTGAGGCTGCAGTCGCATCAGGCAGCGACGTCCCCATGCTTCCATGGGGAATCGATGCCCCCCGTTCCGGGCGGGCGGAAACAGATAAAAAGGACCCGCTGGTCTCGCTGCTTTCAGAAGCGGCTGGCGACAGCCCTTGAGGCTTAGGGTGTGGGTGGCTTCGACTCGGCTCTCCTAGGGTTGGGAATGCCCTCAGCCTCGGCACCACGGCCGCCGGGGGCTGGAGAATCCTCTGTGGTGGGGGCTGCCCTGTGCACTGAGTGTGAGCAGACTCCGGGGCTCTGCCCGAGAGGCCAACAGTGCCCCCCCCCGGGTCATGACAATCAAAAGTATCTCCAGACACTGCCAACCGTCCCCCTGGGAGGGAAAATGGGCCCCGGCTGGAAACCTCTGATGTGCTCCCAGAGCGTCACCCAGAGATCCGTGTGAAAACGCCCATCGCAGCCCTGCAACTCCCAGGCAAACCCAAACCCAACGCTGGAAACAACCAGAGTGCCCATCAGTGAGGAACTAGTGAAATAAGTGGCAGCACGTCCATGCCACAGGGACGCTGACGACGGTCAGAGTTCTCCACGTGCCGATGGCGAAAGATCGCGGAGGCCCGTTTTAAAAAAGCGAAAGAAGCAACGAGCAGAGAAGCGCTGAGAGGGTGACTATTGTAAGAAGCGTGTGTACAAGCGTTTGGGGAAACTGAGGCAGGCCCTACCTTCCCAGGAGGCTGTGGGACACCACCAGTAACCAGTGAACCGGTCAAATTCTTCCTGGATGACGAAGGTGGCTACACCTGCAGACTTGGGGTCGTCCAGGACGTTGGACAAGCCTGGAGAGAGAGCAGCGTTCTCACGGGCAGGCACAAGAGCTCAGGGAGCCCAGAGGCCTGGTGAGAGCAGGGCTTCTCCATCCCTGCACTGCTCCTAGCACCTGGGGCCGGAACCTTCTGGAGCCCCGTCCCGTGCATTGTCAGGGCCGGGCGGCACCTGTGGTGTCTCCGCCATTCAAAGCCAGCAGCGCCCACTCCCACACCCCCCGCTAGGACAACCAACAGTGCCTCCAGGCGGCCCCTGGACGGTGCCCAGGTGAGAAGCACCGGTGCTGGCAGAGGGGGCTGGGGCTGGGGGAAGGACGGGGGATTCGTGAGCCCACGCCTCATTGGCTGGAGCAGACTTCTGAGTGCGGGTCAAGGCCACGTCGGGCAGGCGGGAGACCCCGGGGAGCAGGTGAGAGGTGAGTTTGGCGGGGTGGAGGCAGAGAGGCAGTGGGGAGGGCGGCGTGGGGCGTGGAGGGGCCTGGTGAGCAGGCGCCGGCCGCCACAGCTGGGCCGGTCCACGTGGAGGAAAACCCCCCGGCAGGCAGGGAAAGCCGCCGCCGCCCTAAGCGGGCACCAGAGGTCTCTGCACAGGGCACAGTGCAGCGGGGACAGGACACCGGCAGTGGGGGCGGGGTGGGGGCAGGGGCGGCGGGTCCCGGCCCAGCCGGCGCCCTCACCTCTGTGGCAGAAGGTCAGCCGCCGCTCCTCGCCCGTCTCCAGGCTGCCCACCCACAGGTCGTTGTTGTTGATGAAGGAGAAGAAGGTGGGGTCGGCGGGGCAGATCTTGGGGTCCATCCGAGGCCCTGAGCACTGGGTCTTGATCTCCAGCGGCTTCATGGGGGACACCTGAGGGCACAGGGCTCCCGGCTCAGGGGGGTGGGCCCCGGCCCTGCCCCCTCCGGCCCCCGCCCGGCCCCGCCGCGCACCATGAAGCCGTTCTTGCCGCCGTCGCGGCAGTGGAAGAGGCTGTTGCTGGCCTGGAAGAGGAAGAGGCCGCTCTCGCCGTGGAAGTCGTAGGAGGTGATGCCGAAGACGCCCAGGCGCTTGCGCTCCCGCAGCAGCTCCTCCTCCCGCGAGTAGGCCCCGTGGTGCGGCGTGGCCTGGGGACGGGGGGGGGGGGGGGGGGGGGGGGGGGGGGGGGGGGGGCTGTCAGGGGCCCGCACGCCCCCAGGCGGCGAATGCCCCCTTAGGCGGGCATCCCTGGGTGGGGGTCGCAGCCCCAACAGCGGCCTCCCCCTCCTCGCTTCTGGAAGCCCCAGGTCTGCCCACGGCGCCCCCCGCCTGTCTCTAAGGCCCTCGCAGGTCACCAGGCACGGGGTGAAACCACTGGAGCCCTCTCCCCTGGTCCCAGCACAGGGCACCCCCCGCCCTGCACACAACCCCTTCCTGCCAGGAGCACTGGACCCAGAGCCCGGCAGCAGCCCCCACCCATCGCCAAGCATTGGAAATTCCTGCCCGGGTGGGGGGCAGTGGGAACCCGAGAGGGGGGCCAGGGAGGTAATGGCAGCATTTGCCGTGTGGCTGGTCAGAGGAGAAGCCTGGAGACTGTATGAGGTGGGGAGCAGCGCCGAGGAGAAGACGCTTGGAAAAAAAATAAAACGTGAGCCAATCCAGAAATGGATCTCGTTCTCAGCAAATGTGCTTGAAATTATTCTGTGTTCGGGAGCACGAGGCAAACAACCCACTCCCAAGTGTTGAGGAAAAACGATGGCAAGGGCGACAGAGACGGATGGGAGACAGGAAGGATGGACGGGCAGATGGGGAGACAGAGGTGGCCGGCGGGCGGGAAGGGCGGCTGGAGAGCCTGATAGAATGATATGGCAAATGTGGCAAAATGTTCAAAATCGGTGGATCTGGGTATGGGGGGGTGCGGTACGCTGGCGTTCTCTGTATTTCTGCGACTGTCCTGGGGGTTTGAAGCTATTTTCAAATACAAAGTTTAAGGAGAAAAAAGAAAGTGCATTAAACCCGAAAGCACATCCACGCGGAGCCGAAAGCAACACGTCCACTCGCGTGGGGACGTCAGGGCCTGGCTTACACGAGAGCTCCCGTGCAGGCCTGGAGAAACTCAGCGTGCACATTGCCGTGACCCTGAAATACCGCTGCAATCAAAGTGAAAGAAAGCATGCCCCAAAGGACGTTGCTGGGACACGCGATAAAAACCGGAATGGAGACTGTGAGCTTTTTGACAAGGTTAAATCCCGTGCGCTCGGATGACTGCATGTACGGCGGTGACATACGTGAGGATTCTCGTTCTGAGGGAGTGTACCCGGACGTAGGAAGTGCTCAAGGAGCATCAGGCTTAGAGCTATGCCCAAATGTTTAGGAAATAGAGACGAAGAGATAAACGATTGTTAGACCAACAGATCCGTCAACACACAGAACGATACAGCGAAGTGGCAGGATGTTAAAAGTTGGCTGATGGGTGTGTATCTGGGTGGGTGGGGTTACCCTGGAGTTCTCCGAATGGGTTTTGTATTATTTTTGCAACTATCCTGTGAACGTGAGATTCTGAAAGAAAAACGTTTACAAAGAGTCAACCAGTGGGGACCGGCTGTGGCTCAAGCGACTGGGCTCCCGTCTACCATATGGGAGGCCCCAGGTTTGATTCCCGGGGCCTCCTGGTGAAGGCGAGCTGGCCCGTGCCCACGGAGAGCTGACGGGCCGCGCCTGCAGATGGCGCAGCAAGATGACACAAGGGGAGACAAGCAGACACAGAACACCAGCGAATGGACACAGAGAGCAGACAGCGAGTGCAAGCGGGGTGGGGGGGTTAGATAATAAATCTTAAAAACAACAAAAAAAGTCAACCGGTAAACGGACAGGAGACGAGCTCTCACCCTCTCCCCACCCTCTCCCCCTCTCCTGCCACCCCGAAGAAAGCAGGCTTTGGGTGATGTTAATTATTAGCCAGGCTCCATAAAAGGGCCTGGCTCAAGTTAATTGCAAATCTTTGGTGATGGTTTCAGAGGAACAGAGGCTCTTGATAAGAGCTCTCATCAGACACAGAGGAGGCGGGCGGTTGGCCCAGGTACCCCGCGCTCAGAGCCCTCTCTCTGCTCCGGGGCCCCTCCCGGGCCTGGCATGGGGCGCGGCCTGGCCGAGAGGCCCTGGGCCCACCGGCCTCGCCCACAGGCACAGGGCCCAGGCCGGGGCTGCCGATGGGGTCGGCCTCCAGCAGGGGCCCACGGGGCGCAGGCCCCCCCCTGCCTGGAGCTGCACGGCTCACCTGAAAATGATCCAGCATCTGCTTCCACGACAGGAGCAGCAGAGCCTCTTTCCGCACCTTCTTGGGAATCTCAGAGTAGAGGAGGGAGTTCTCCCGGCTGCCGTAAGGCATCCCTGCAGAGAGGAGAGAAACCCAGCATGGCCCAGTGGGTCCAGGCCCAGGACGGGGAAACGGCCTGGGGGGAGCCAGTTTCCTGCGCCGTCGCCCGCGCTGCTGGCGGCGCGCCCCTCCCCCAAGGCTGGAGACCCCGGGCTTAGGCGCATCAGCAATAGGGTCTCCCACCTGTGCCATTTGTGCCTCTCGCCCTAAAACACTGAACAGAGAGCACATGCGCGAACAGGAAGCGCGGGGGGCGCCAGCCACCTCTGAGCAGGATTAAGAGTGGCTCCCAAATGCCCTTCTCCGTTCAACGTGTTTGCAAAGGGCAAGACTCAGAGTCACCTAGGACTAGGGTGGGGCAAAACTGACGAAAGGCAATGGCGAAATGTGTGTCTGATCCGGGGCTCCGCCCTGGGTGCTGGAGGGTGTCGGGCAGCCTCCCTGGGCTCCTCCCGCTCGGTGCCTGCAGCACGGCCCAGGCGTGACGGGCGCCAATGTCGCACGGGCGTCCGGGGTGAGGGCGGAGTCTCCCGAGCGGCACTGATGTGACCCGGCCTTACCTATAAGGCGACAGGGAAGAGAGAACCCGCACGAGGAGGACTCCGCGGACGCTGAGCGGCCACCACGTCCCAGCAGGAGGCTGCGCAGGCTTCCGCGCTCTCACGTGCCTGAACCTGGGATGCGGCCTACCGTCAAAGGGGCAGTCGCTTTTGTTTCCTGGTGGCCACTGAAGCAGCGGTGCATCTTGCGACGGGTTGCGATAGATTCGGGGGGACGCAGTATCGCGGTTATTAGTAAAGTTTACGGCAGGCCCGGGGTGAGCCTCTCTGTGCAACGAGGTGGGAAACCAAGGACCAAGGAAGCGCCTCCCAAGCCGGGAGTGGCACCGCAGTGCCCGCGGGACACGTGGCGGGGTCCGACCGTGGCGCCGGCTGACGGTGGGTCACACAGCCCACCATGCCCTCTTGATCCTCTTTTGATCCCGCGTTTCTCCAGCTCAGCGCGGTGCTTTCCTCTCTTCGTGACCGCCTCATGTTCACTCATTTCCCTTTTTCCAGGGCAGGAGCATGGGTAGGCCCCAAGCCCAGTGCTTCCAGAAGGAAGAGACAAAGACTGTCTCTCCATTTATTTTTATTTCCACAGGTAGCTGCTGCTTAGCGACCTGGCTTTTTCCATTTATAACAGAGTTTTGGTTGTGAAGTGTTGTTACCAAGAGAGACTAAATTTGACGAAAAATACTGAGTTAATAGGTTTCCCTCTAAAGGGGGCTTAAGGAAAATACGCAGCTAATCAAGACACGTGCAGGCGGGACGGGAAAGGCCCAAGGGCTCCGTGGTTGACTCTCGCAGTCCCGGCGCGAGGTGCAAGCCTGGCCCTGCCACCCACACAGCCCGAGGCCTCCTTCCTTCTCAAGTTCTTATGACAAGTGGGAACAAGAATTGTGTGGTGCGTGATTCCACGTAGGTAAAGTGTCCAGAGCAGGCAAATCCGAGAGACAGAAAGCAGATTAATGGCTGCCAGGGGCTGGGGGGAGGGAACCGGGGGGAACTGCTAATGGCCAAGGGTTCCTTTTTAAAAAATAATAATTATTAATTGTGGTAAAAACACACACAGCGTGAAAATCATTCCCCAACCCTCACCAAGACGGCTCCCTCGTCTGGCTGCTCGTCAGTTTGGCTTGCTGTTTGTGCTCATTGTTTTTCGCTCGTTGTCTGTCTGTTCTTTAGGAGGCACCGGGAACCGAACCCGGACCTCCCACATGGGAGGTGGGCGCTCAACTGCTTGAGCCACATCCACTCCCTGCTCATTTGTTGTTTGCTCGTTTGTTGTTTGCTCATTGTCTTGCTCATTGTTTTTGCTCAGTATCTGCTGCTGTCTGTCTGTCTTCTTTAGGACGCACCGGGAACTGAACCCAGGACCTCCCATGTGGGAGGTGGGTGCTCAATCTTGAGCCACATCCACTCCCCAAAAATCATTTTAACCATTTTAAGCAGACAATTCTTTTCACATGCAGTACAAGGACAAGACTGCGGCGCTTTCACCAGCGTCTATTTCCAGACTCTCTCCGTCATCCCAAACCAAAACTCATATTCATTTAGCAATCACTCCCCACTCCTCTCCTCCCCCACCTCTGCTGACCCTGTTCTGCTTCTGGCCTCAACCAGTCTGCTTATTCTAAGCATCTCACATAAGAGAGATCATACAATGTTTGTCCTTTTGTGTCTGGCATGTTCGAGTCAATGTGATGTCTCCCAAGTTCATCCACGTTGCAGCATGGACCAGCCCTTCGCTTCTTCTGACGGCCGAATGCCATTCCACTGTCTGGATGGACCACACTTTGTTCCTCCATCCGTCAATGGACACGTGGGCGGCCTCCACCCTTTGGCTCTTGCGAATCATGCCGCAACGAACGACAGCGTACAAGTATCTGCCAGAGTCCCTGCTTTCAATTCTTTTGGGTCTACACCTAGGAGTGGAATTGCCAGGTCACAGGGTAATTCTATGTTTAACTTTCTGAAGACCCGCCAAGCTTATTTCCACGGTGGCTGCACCGTTTCCATTCCCGCCAACAATGAACCAAGGGTCCCCGTTCCTCCGCATGCTTGCCGACACTTATTATTTCCAAATTTTAAAATAATCGCCATCCTGGTGGGTGTGAAGTGCTATCTCACTGTGGTTTTAATTTTGCATTTCTTTAACGGCTAACGACGTAGGGCGTGTTTTCATATACTTATCAGCCATCTGAATATCTTCTTTGGAAAAATGTCTATTAAAATCCTTGGCTTTCTGTTGTTGAGTTGTAAGGGCTCTTTACATATTCTGGGTGTTAAACACTTATCGATACTTCTGTGCTCCATTAGCATGACGAAAGGGGGTACTGATGCATTTATGGGAGCTGTGCCTCCCTCAGACCTTGTCACAACATGGGCACATTACCAGTCTGACGTGGAAAAAAAAAAAGAAAGAAAGAAAACCTTATTGGATACACGGTCCTACAGTAATAACAACTTAGTTCAGCTAGCACCGACCTAGTTTCAGTCGAACGCAAACTCTCTATTCCTAGGTATCTCTATCGCTCCCCTTTATATCGTTACTGGCTCAAATTACATCTTCATATGTTGTCTGCCCATTAACGTAGATTTAAAATAATATTTTAGGGAAGCAGCTGTGGCTCAATCGGTGGGGCTCCCGTTTATCATATGGGAGGTCCTGGGTTTGGTTCCCGGGGCCTCCTGGTGAAGGCAAGCCCGCCCGCGCCGCGTGGTTGGCTGACCCAGCAAGCACAAGCAGCAGGGGGGCGATAAATGAATAAATAAATAAAATCTTAAAAAAATAAAAATAAAAATAATAATAATAATATTTTACACATTTGTTGGTTAAGTCATATAGGGGGGGAAAGCAGTTAAAAACCAAAAGGACAATAATATGGGATATTCTATTGACATTTACCAACATTCTCTATTTCTCTTATGGCTCCAAGTTTTAGCCCCAAGGGCTTCTTTTAGAATTTCTCATAGGGCAGGTCTTCTGGTAATGAACTTTTTCAGCTTTTGTTTATCTGTAAGTGCCTTGATTCCCCCTTCATCTCTGAAAGATAATTGTGTTGGGTATAGAATTCCTGGTTTGCCGATTTTGTTTTTTTTTTTTTTTTTTTGCCTTTAGGGACTTTAGATATGCCATCCCACTGTCGTCTCGTTTTGAATGAGAAATTCACTGTCCTATTGGGCGATCCCTCGTATGCAGCAAGTCGCTTCTCTCCTGCTGCTTTCAGAATCCTGTCTCTGGATCTCGACAACTTCGCTCTGACGTCTGTTAGTGTAGACCTCTTGGGGCCCACCCTGTTGAAGTTTGTTGGGCTTCCTGGGGGTGTGTTTTCACGTCTTTCATCAGCTATGGGACGTTTCTGGCCGTATTTCTTCAAATATTTTTTCTTGCCCCCCGCCCCGCCCCAGTCGCCTGGGACTCCACCGATGGGTGTGTTTGTATGCTCGATGCTGTCCCACAGGTCCCTTGGGCTCTGTTCGTTTTCCTCTGCTATTTTTCCTTTCTTGCCCCTCACACTGGGTAATTTCAGTTGTCTTGTCTTCAAGTTCACTGATCCTTTCTTCTGCCTGCTCAAATCTGCGGCTGAATCTTGAGTTTTGCATTTCCAAAAAATTCCAAAAAATTCCAAAAAATTCCAAAAAATGTCTGCTTGGTTCCTTTTTATCATTTCCTTCTATTTTGTTCAGATGTTCTCCTGATTTCCTCTAGTTCTTGTATGTGGATTCCTTTGGCTCACTGAACATATTTAAGACAGTTGATTTAAAGTCTTTGACTAAGAGTTCCAATGTATGTGCTTCCTCAGGGGGATGGTTTCTAGCAAATTCTTTTTTGTCCCCATGAATGGGCCACACTTCCGTTTCTTTGTTGTGTTTTTTTGTTGTTGCTGTTGACAATGGGAAATTGTGAGTATGAGGCTGTTTTAACTCTAGAAATCTAGTTCTCCCACTCCTCTGGGGTTGCTGGGTATTTGTTGGTGGGGGTGGGCGCTGGAGCTGACCATCTGTGACTTTTCTAAGTCATTTTTGTACCCACACGGGGAATGGAGAAAGAAAAGAGAAAAGTCAAGCATGTCTTCCCTCCTTAGGGCTCCTCTGCCACTTCTGCCTAAAGGGCAGTGGCCACCCTCCAAGCCAGACCCCAGCAATCCAAAGGAGCTGATCTGAAACAGCGGGTGGGGAGCACATGTAGCTCAGTGGTTGAGCGCCTGCCTCCCAAGTATGAGGTCCTGGGTTTGATCCTCGGTACCTCCTAAAAACAAACAAACAAACAAAAAAAAGAAAACCAGCTCTCACTGGGAAGCGGATGTAGCTCAGTGGTTGAGTGCCATGTTTGAGGTCCTGGGTTCAATCCCCACTACCTCCTAAAAAATAAAGCAGTGATCAGTAATCAGACCAATACACCCGGGTTTTGGAGGCCTCGGTACTTCCAGTGCACCCTGGCCCCAGCAGGCTGCACCAGAGGCCTGGGGGCTGGTGGCCGAGGCACAAAGGGTGAGAGTCACTGATTTTTACCGGCCTCCTCCTCCTGCTTTTCCCAAGATGCTGTGCAGTGTGCAGAGCTCCAAAATAGCGGATTCAGTCAGTTCCTGCCGGTTCAATAGCTGTTTTGATGGAGGGACCGATTCCTGGAACTTCCTACCCCGCCATCTTCTCACCGTCCCCTTCACAGAGTTTCTTTTTTGGGGGACAGGAGTGCTCTAAGAATCCGTGTGGTGATGCCACGTAACTCTGAACACGCTAAGACCAATGAGTCATACGCTGTTGAAGAGCAAGCTTTCTGAAATGTGAATTTTATCTCAATTTAAGGGAAAAAAAAAAAGGAATCAGGCAGCAGCAGCAACATGAAGGGCTGGGAGGGAGCAGGTGGCCATTTTCAAGCGTGTGGCGTCTGCTCTGGGACCGCCCCTGTCCACAGGGACTCTCTGGAAAAGCCACAACTTTCCAAACAGGAAGTCCAAGGAGCAGCCTGGCCAAGGCCAGCAGAGCCGCCTTCCCTCGCGAGCTGGTTAATAAGTGACGATGCCCAGCAGCGCTGCCGGCACACGCCCGGGTGAGCCACTGTTGGCTCAGCGACGATGGTCAGCGCACGGCAAGGGCAGCGAGGACTTCTGCTGTCACTGTCCCTCCCCCGCCTCAATGGTGCTGCCGCTGCTTTGGGGACAAGTGGACCCAACTCCCAGCACACACGCCCCCACTGCCGGCCGTGACGCTGCCACAGGCGCGGCAGCTGACCCAGGCGAGAGCAAACGCCGTGGACCATCACTGCAACGGGCCAGCGCGCCGCTGGAATTGACCGGGACGCGAGCAGGGGAGGGCTCCCGCTTCCCCTCCTGAGGGATCCTCCACCCGGCAGGTGCCTGTGGGGGGGAGAGGACGTGGCCGGCGCAGGGGAGGAGAGCGAGCCAGGGGAGAGCGCCTGCACCCCGGCAACAGGAACCCACGTGTCCCTCCTTTGCCTGACCTAGTTTGCGTCGGGTTCCATCACTCACATCCCAGAGAGCTTCGCCGACGGCCCGGGGATGAGCGCAATGCGCCTCCCATGGCCGACGTCGCCCCCATTGAGGCGGCAGTGGGACCCTGAGGCGAGCAGCCTGGACCCGCCGTCAGCCGCGGCGCGCGCCCACCTGCTGGGCGCCAGCATCGCCCTGGGGATCCGAAGGGGCCTGTGGGGAGGCCTGGGCCCCAGAACTCGGGTGTGAAATGGCGTCAGGGCTGCCCCGGAGGATTATGTGACGCGAACTGAATCAATTCAAGGGCGCAACGCCGCCCCGAAAGGGGCAGGATGGCTGCTGGGCCCGGGGGTAGTCTCCACTCATTCACGCCCCACGGCCCCTGCCCCCTTCTCCCTGGGGTGGCCCCCCGCAGCCTGCTAGGTACCGCGAGGCCCCCCATCCCGCCCCCATGCACACGGGCCGCGGCTGACTGGACGAGGAGCAGTCGGCTCCCCGATGGGGAGACGACTCTGGACGTCTGCATCTGGAGAAGGCTGGCTGGTTGCTGCAGGTGGATGGAACCCACGGTGTGTCCCTCAGGAGCGGTGGAGGTGGCGGAGGGGTCAGGCATGAAGAGGGAAGTGTGGCGGGGAGAGGTGGGAACGCAGGGCGGGTGCCTGGGCTCGCAGGAGCTTCCTGGGTGCAGAAGGCCCGGGTGGAGTGTCAGCCCTTGGGTTCCGGAAAACCACCTGTCAGCACTCCTGGGAGGCGCCCTCGGTGGCGCAGGCTAGCTCAGTGGGCCCAGGTTTCTTTCCAGAGCCCTGTGGAAGGCTGAATGTCCAATAGCACGCCCGCTGCCCCAGGACCTTTGCATCTGTTGCCTCATATGGCAAAACAGGACATCCGGGTGGGGTCGAGCGGAGGGTCTTGAGCTAGAGGGGCTGTCCTGGCTTAGCTGTGCGGGCCCTAAATGCTACCACGAGCATCCTTGTAACAGGGAGGCATGGGGAGTCAACTTTGACACAGACAGAAGAGGTGGCAGCGATGGAGCCGCAGACGGAGGCGCCAGCAGCCACGAGAAGCCAGAAGAGGCAACAAACAGATTCATCCTTGGGGCCTCTGCGGGGAGTGTGGCGCTGCCAACACTTGATTTCGGCCCAGGCAAGGGGGGTCCCGGCCTGAGAGCTGTGAGCGGGCAAGCCGGTGCTGCTACTAAGCCGCCCGGTTCGTGGCGTGCTGCAATGGCAGCCACAGGGGGCTCACGGGAGCGCCGTGCCAGGAAGTGAACTTGCATGTGTCGGGAGAGGGGGGACCGGGCAGCCAAGGGACCTCGGGAAAGGAGAGCGGGGTCAGGCTGACCCCGGCGTTGGGGACACCAGAGCAGACCGGGCACTTTCAGTCCTCGCTGCCAGGCGCGCTCCTGGGGATGTGGAGCTGGAAGCATCTCCGGTGCCGATTTCTTCGAGACCAGAGCCGGCGGACTTTTTCCGTAAAGGGCCACAGAGGAAATATTTTCGCCCCGTGGGCTGAGCCCGCAAGCAGACGCAGGCAACGCGGAAATGAACGGGCATGGCGGTGCTCAGGCAAAACTTCGTTTCCAAAACCAGGTGGCCGTCGAGTGCTGACCCCCGATCCAGACCATTCCTCTTTCTAACCCTGACCTCCTCACGGGAGAGCGTGAGGGGCCGCTCAGCGGCCGGCGGCGGGCGTCCAGCGCGGCCTGGAGGGCGTGTTCACCGCGGGGGCCGGCCACCAGGCACGGGCTCGGCGTGCTCAAGGCAGAGGTCGGCATTTACCCACGCACCCCAAGGCCCCCCGAGGCCCTCCCCGCGAGCAGGGCCTGCTGCCCGTGCGGAGGGCGCCAGCAGCGAGTCTTCCACGTGAGAATCCCGGCCTGGAGCTCAACCCCAGGGCTGCCCTTCTGGAGGCATTTCCGAAAGTCACAACTTTGGGCGGGGACGGCCCCGCCTCCGGGAACGAGCCAGTCCCGAAGGACGAGCCGGCCCAGGGGCCCAGGCTGCAGCCTTGGGTCGACACCGTGTGCCACGCTGCTACTTGCTGCTCGTGAAGGCCGCAGGGCAAAGGTGGTGCCCGTGGAGTCACGAGCCGCCTACTGAGTGTCCGCCGGCGGGAGCGGGGCCCTGACCTGGCTGCCGAGGCCTCCGAGAGGACGGCGACCTCACCCGTGCCCCAAAGGCGCGCGGTCCAGGTCCTGGCCTCGGGCCTCGGGGCCCTTCTCGGCACGGCCAGGGCCAGCTACCCAGGGCTACGTGCGGCCCGCTCCAGACCTGCAAGCCCAGGCCCCTTTGTCACGCACCCCACCCAGCCGGGACGGGGTGGCTGGGGCGTGACTCAGGGCTGGGCCAGGGCACTCGGCGCCACGGGGCCGGCCTGAACCTCGCTCGCCCACACGCCCGACCCGCTCGGGGGACCCTGCCGGCCCCCTCAAGCAGACCAGGGTCGTCGTGCCGACACCCGGGGGCCCCGGCTCACCCAGGTAATAGAGGCGGTGCGAGTGGGGCCCGGACTCATCTGTCTTCTGCACAAACTGGAAGTCGTGGGGCGCCTTGTTGACGATGAGGCCCGAGTACTTGCGGCTGCCATGGATGATGCTCCGCAGCCCGTCCCACGAGCGCTTCTGCACCTGGAAGCGGGAGGCCGGGTCCTCCACGTCGGCCGCGTCGCCCCGGTCGGGCGCCGGGCCCGCGCTGGCCATCCTGTCCGCCCCCTCGGAGTTCAGCGGGAAGCTGCGGGAGGGGACGGGAGGGACACCGATGAGCCGGGCGGGCGCGCCTGAGTCCCACCTAGAAGCCGGGCACTCGGGAGCTTCCAGACACGCCCCAAACTCCGTCCACCGCCCAGCGCCCCCCCCCCCGCTCCACCCCCTAAATACTGCTCATCTCTCTCGGCTTCCCTCCGACACCGCTGACCCTCTAAACAGCCAAGCCGGGAGCGGATGTGGCTCAAGCAGTTGAGCACCCGCCTCCCACGTGGGAGGCTCCAGGTTTAGTTCCCGGTGCCTCCTAAAGAAGACAAACAAACAACAAGAAGGCAACGAGCAGACATCGAGAAAAAACAATGAGCAGACAACAAGCAAAAACAAGGAGCAAATGAGGAAAAAATGAGCAGACGACAAGCAAAAACAAAATACAAAACAGGCGGGGAGCGGATGTGGCTCGAGCAGTTGAGCACCTGCCTCCCACAGCGGGGAGGTCCTGGGTTCAGTTTTCGGTGCCTCCCAAAGAAAGCAACAAACGCAATAAGCAGACAAGAAGCGCAACCAACCAACCGAAAAAAAAAACACAAAAAACCCAGAAATAAAAAACGACGAGCAAACAGACAAGGGAGCCACCTGGGGGGAGCCAAGCCACGGGCACCTCTCCCCTGAAGGCTTGCCACCGTCCGCCTGCTGCCTGGACTCCCCACGTCCCCCACAAACCGCATCCCGTCGCGGAAAACCCTGCCTAGGCTTCCCACGGCGGCTCGGCAGGACCCAAGGCCTCGTGGCCGTCACGCGGCTGCCACGCGGCTCCTCACACAGGCCCCGCTCTTGGCGGCCCCAGGGCCTCTGCGCCTGCTGCCCCTAGCACTCTCTTCCCTCTCTTGGCTTGACTCACTGCTAAGCACGGCTGGGCTTAGCTCAAGGTCGGGGCCTCCGGAACCTTCCGCCGACACGCATCCTGAGGCTGGCTCTTCCGCTCACCCTCCACGGGCCGCCTGGTTTTGCCCACTCGGGTGCTTTGCCACCACGTGTCCCCGCCTAACACCCGCCTGCCCCGCGCCTGCGTCCCCAGGACCTCACCGGGCCCCAACACCCACGGCGGGCAGCCCGCGGTCGGCTGTGGCATGAGCCTCCCTCCCCGGCCCGCGGGGAGACGCGCTCGCTCCTGGAATGAGGGCCTGGGCAGACTCGGCATCTGGGCCTCGCGCCCGTGCCGTCAGCTTGCTGTCCGGCAGGGAGACCGCCCGGTGCCTCAGTGGATGTGCGCTGAGCCACGGGAGGACACGCGTCAGGGATGGGACAAGTCAGGGCGAGGGCGGGGTGGATGCTGGCTGCCCCCCCGGGGCCTTCCCACCCCTTCCTGCTCCGAGAAGCAGCCGCCTCGGCCGCCGGCCGCCCCCCCACCCGACACTTAGCACATTTCTTGACGGGACTGCACGGGCCAGGTAAATATTTGTTCGGAGAAAATCTAAACGTGGCCATGGTGAGCCGGCTCTGGAACAGCCCAAGTGGGGGTGGGGGAGAAGTGAGTGGAGCAAAAACAAGCCCGGGCTGCTGCCCCTCTCCTCCTCAGCCGCCGAATGCCCGGGCTCTCCAGGGTGCCCCCACCCTGGGCTTCGGCGCCACGGCCCCTGGGACGAACGGCTTTGCTCGCAGAAGTCCGAGCTCCATTGCGGGAAGTGGGGCTCGGCTACGTTTCTGCCTGTGGCATGGATGGCACAGCGTCGACGGGTTCCAGGGGAACCAAGACAGAGCTGGGTGGCCCCTGGGCTCTGGGCACCCCAATCTCCAGAAGACCCTACGCCTTGCTAACGAGAGGCCCCCACAGGACAAGGGGCTCACGGCGGCCTTGTGGGGTGTGCCCCTGCCACACCGGGTGGGGAGACTGAGGCTGACAGGAGGCAGGGCCCGTCCCCAGGCAGTGCCTCCCACTGAGATGCCACGGGATGAGCCGGGGAAAGACCACCGGCCCCTCATGCTCCCGGGATTCCAGCTGGGCCCCCCAAGGGGGGGCACAGGAGGAAGCCCCAAGCGGCCCCTTGGGGAGATGACAGCCGAGTGGCCGCAGGCGGCGTGTCGGATGCCACTTTCCGGCTTGACCCCTGCGCAGGCGGGAGGCAGGAAAGCTGCCACCTTGCTTAGGCCCACTCGACTCGTGACGGAGCCCGGGGGGAGAGCAGCCAGCATGGGGGGCCCCGCTCCTCCTCCGGTGGCTCTGAAGAGACGGGCCACACGGGGCCTGCTGCAGGGCTGGGGTGTAACCCACAGGGTGGGGTGCCTAGAGGGGCCGCGAGGTCAAGAACCCACACAGCCCGAGGCGCTGCTGGCAACGAGCCCAGGAAACCCGGCCGGGCTCGCTCCTCGGAGCAGCCTCCCCACCCGGCAAGCTTTGCCACCCCGATTCAGGCCCTGCTCATGGCAGGGAATACAACAAAACCAAACAGCGTTGCTTCTCTGACTCCCCAGCGGGACCCCACGAGCTAAGGGCCAGGGGGCATCCCTGACAAAACCAGGCAGCCTGTTTCCACAGCAAACAACAACAAAACTATCTTGCCTGCGATCACGATCACGGCAGATAGCCCAAGGAGCAAAAGGGCAATCCAGGAGACAGGACATGAAGCGAAACATCGGGAGGCACTTTGAAGAACCTTCTAGAGGCGACCGGATCTCCCAGCCGGCCGGCTCACGCCTTGGCGCGGTGTCCCAGCCCCCTCTCCCTGCCTCCCTCCCACCCAGAGGCAGAGAGGTGGCTCTTGAGGAGTGAGTCCACGAGGGGCCCTGTCTCCACCCAGCGCCAACGGGGGAAACGCAAGCAGGTTCCAAGCCACTTGACTCAAGTCCACCTTTGCTTTTCTGACGAGGCAGAGGACGCCTTCAAAGCCCGAGATGTCTCTCCTTAGAGCCCGATCAGGTTTCCGGGACCTCTGGACTGGTGCTTCAGGAGTGGGCACGGCTCGCCTCCCCCGGAGCATCCGTTAGGAGCCCCAAATGGGGCGTGCAGGGAGGGGAGTGGGGGAAGGCAAGAGAGAGCTGTGGGTTCTCAGCCTTGCTGCGGGTCTCTGAGGTTCAGGCCGAGCGCCTGAAGGTGGGCACTCGGCAGGCGCAGGGTGAGGGGGAGCGTGTCTGGAGGACGCCACGTGGGGGGAGGAAACGCCTCGAAGGGCCCCTTAGGTGGCTGGCCCAGGACAGGGCTCCGGCGAGCGGGGTCCCGGGGGGGGCAGCAGGTAGCCCTGCCCTGGCACCACCCAGGCTCCTGCTTCAACAAGCGGCCTTTACGCCCAGTCAGCTCGCCGCCTGGGCCCACCCGGCACCTTCCGCCCGAGCAGACGCAAGGAGGGAGAGCGTGCTCGCGGCTGGTGGCTGCCCACGTGGCGTGTTCACGCACGTGGCGTGTTTACGCACCGGGCGCCGCGGCCCCGGAGGCCGCCTGATTTTGGACCACGCGTCTGGGGGCCCCTGAACCTCACGCCATCCCCGTCTTCTCGGAACTTCTCCTGTGCCCCCGTCTCACCTCCCCCAGCTCTCGCTCTCTCGCAAAGGGAACGGGCCTGGGAGTATCAGGAACCCGACAGTGGGCTGAGTTTGCCCGGCTGAGGAATCGCCACAGTCTTTTCACCCCACGCCAGGCCCCGCTCACACGCATCGTTACATCCGATCCTCGCGGTGAGCTCAGGAGGGGGGTTCTGAGATTAGGGGGACGGAAAACGGGCTCAGAGAGGTCGAACAGCCTGGCTGACGCCACACGGCGAGGTCTGCTGGACTGCGAAAGCCCTGTCCTGACTGCCAGGCCGGGGTCCCCAGCCGGCATGGCTCTGCCCCCCACCCCCGGGGACATTGGGCGACGCCTGGAGACGTCTTGGTTGTCACGAATGGATACGCCTGTAGAGACTCGGGGAGAGGGGGTGCTCCTGGCATCTGGAGGGCGGAGGCCACGGACGCTGCTCAACACCCTACGGCGCTCGGGCTGGCCCCCAGCCCAGAGAGCGACCCAGCCCCGAATGGTATCAGTGGGAAACCCTGCACAGGGCAGTGCTGCTTCCGCAGGCAAAATAACCGGAACTGAGCGAGGGGGAAGGGACAGGAGGGGCTCCCTCAAGTCCAAAGACTCCGCTGGAGACTCGGAGAGCGTTGCGGCGTTCCCCCAAACCAGAGCTCTTGGGGCGAGGACGCCAAAGTATGCGTCTTACCTTCTCCAACCTCCTGTGTTCTCGTTGCCCAGGCGTAACTTCTTAACTTTCCGCATTAACTGCTCAGCTGGCTTCGGGAGGATGGGAGCCTGCAGCGAGGTGAGACACCACGTGACGGGGACTCCCCGGGACCGGCAGCACGCCCTCTTGCCCCTTCCCATTTCCAGGCAGCCCTCTAAGGCGCCGGGGACTCCCCAATGCCAAGGATACTCTGACAAAGCAGGCGGCTTGGGGCCTGCCCTGAAACACGAGAGGGGGCCAGGCATGTGCCAGCACCTGGCGCTTCTCTCCAGGCAGCTCTCTCAAGGTGAAAAAAGGCCCTCAGCCAAGGGGAGTTTCGAATGACTCCAGGGATGCCGAGCATGGGGCACTTGCCACAAGCAGAATCCTTCCAAAGTCCTCACTTTGGCCGGGTCCCCGTCGGCCTTGCTGACCCTGCCCTTGACCGCTGTGCTCCGGCCAAACTGACTTCTCCCTTACACACATCCCCAGCTCGGGTCCTTTCACTGCCTTTGGCACTGCCTGCTCCTTCTTATCCTTCCGGGCCCCAAATACCTCTCCCAAGGTCCTCCCTGGACATCTAATCCAAAGTTGCCACCTCATCACTCCCATCCCGATAACCCAATCACTCCAGGACATTAGTTCTCCATTAGGGGCGACTCTGCCCCAGGGGACATTGGGCATTGGGCAGTGTCTGGAGACCTTTTTGGTTCTCACGACCAGGGGGTGCTCCCGGCATCAAGTGGGTAGAAGCCAGCGATGCTGCTCAAGACCCCACAGTGCCCAGGGTGGCCCCCAAAGCAAACAGTACCAAGGGGGAGAGACTGCAGTCATTAGTGGGACAAAAAGGGAGTTCCAGCTCTAGCTCGCACTATATGCCAGAATGGGCGAGCCAGTATAAACCAGGGCGACCCCAGCTTCTGGGGTTCCCCTCCTCTCCACCCCCAGCTCAGTTTGTGTATTTAAACGTGCGCAGCCTACTGGGACGGCAGCAGGTCGGATGCTTATGGGATGCAGAGTTTCTTGTCAGGGGAGGGTCCGTGGGTGCCCCCAACCCAGAAGCTCTCGATCGGAGGCGATTCTGCCTCACAGGGGACCACAGAGAGGTCTGGAGATGTTTTCGGCCGTCACAGCGGGGGCAGGGGGTTGCTCCTGGCATCTGGCGGGTGGAGGCCAGGGAGGCTGCTCAACACACTCCAATGCACAGGACGGCCCCACAGAGGATGATCCAGCCCCAAATGTCAAGGGTGCCGAGGCTGAGAAACCACGGGGACAGGGCTTGCATCTGTCCTGTCCCCAGTGGATCCCCCGAGCCCAGAATTATACCTGGCACACAGGAAGCACTCATTAAACCTCCTGGGTGGAATGAAGAAGTCAATGTCCTCTCTTGAATGCAGTCTAAAGCCAAAGGGGCTGTGGCTTACTTGGCACCCAACCCCCTTCTCGACGAGCCAGGTCCCATGACGGGGCAGCTGTCCAGGTGTTTAAAGACAACGCAGCAACTTCGGACAACAGGGCAGAAATCATGCCGGAAGAGGGGAAGCAAAACGTTACCGTGAAGAAGTACGGGCTTCGCTCTCAAGCCGGTACTGGAAAACGTGGGCTCTGGTGTCAGGGATGGGTTCAAATCCTGGCTCTGCCACTTCTGAGCTACATGATGCTAGGGAAGCCACTTAAACCTCTCTGGGCCCCAACGTTCCCAGTTATAAAATGGGACTATGGTGCCTATACCTAGGGCAACTGTAAGGATAAAGTGAGATAGTACACTTTTAATTTGTTCTTGTTTTAGAGGTACCAGGGATTGAACCCAGGACCTCGTACATGGGAAGCAGGAGCTCAACCACTGAGCTACATCAGCTCCCAAGGCGGTACGCTTTTTATTAGAGTAGAGTGCCTAGTGTATCCTGAGCTGAATGAGAGCTGATGTCCACTAAACAAGTATTTAAGACCACACAAAGAAAAGACGTGGACCAAAGTCCCTTTCAGAACCAGAACCCACATCACTCGCCATCTGAGTGCCAGGTGCTGTTAGGTGTGGGAGAATGGAGGCCCCCCCTCCTCCAAATCCCCAGCTGGGATCAGCACTCTCCCCTTTGTCTCCCCCAGATCTTCAGAGGGTTCTTACCAGCAGCTGGAGGAGGGGAAACGGGCATTGGGTGGAAAGAAAAGTCTCTGGCAGGCGACAGAAAGCGGCAGCCACTGCCACGGGCAATGCCTCCAGAGCCAGAGAAAACCATTTCCTGTTGGTTTCTCTGTCCCAGAGCAGGCAAATGAATCCCACCAGCCCACATCCCATCTTTCCTGGCTGCCCAACACCAGCACAACTGACCTTCTACAGGGTCCGGGTAGCTTCCATTCCAGCTGCTGGCATGAGACACCAACCTGGATGGAATAAATGTCTCGTTAGCACCATGGGCGGGAGGAACTGGCGAACCAAAGGCTCCGCTTCCACTTGGGAGTCTCAGACTGCCAGGCCTAATTCACTCATCCCTGATGGACTGTAGCTACGGCCTCACAGCCCTGCAGCGCTGTCTTTACAGCCTGGGCTGCACAGGGGGAGAAGAGCCTTCCGAAGGGGCCTGGAATCCCTCAGGGTCCAGCCAACGACTCTTGGGGATTTTACTCCCAGCTCCTCGAAAGCAAGTTCGCTCTTGCTGCTGAGGCAAGTGACTTCCTCACAGCTGGCGGAAGACAGGGGTGGGGTCGGGAGTGAGCAAAGGGAAGGGGCCACCGGTGATGATTCAGCTGCAACACTGAGGAGGCGGCGACAGGGCAGCCGGTCCAAGCCTGGGTGGGGGAAAAAAGACCCCCGGACAAGTCTTGGAGGGAAAGGGCTGGATCTTGCGGGCATGTGGGCTGAAGATCAGGAGCGGGTGGAAGGAGCCCAAGCTGCGGGAGCTGGTGGGGAAGGGGCGCAAAGCACGGAGCTGGCCCGTGCCCTCTGCCACCGTGTGTGGGATTGCATGGGGAGGGGGAGCGGGCGGGCCCCCCAGAGGCAGCAGGGAAGGGAGAGGCGGTCACGGTGTGGACCTGGAAGAGGGTCCTGGGTGCGGCCAATCCCAGAAAGGGCCGAAGCCAGCCAGGGGGTGACTGCCTGGCTAGGGACAGGCGGGGAGGTCGCGCCGGGGCAGAGGAGAGGCCGGGCCCGGGGGAGCGGCCGGGGCGGAGACCCGGTCAACGGCGGCTCCCGAGTCCGGGTCGAGGCGGGCGGGCGCTGCTCACCGGGCTCGGGGCCGGCGCGGGGCGGCGGCCGGGCTGGGCAGGGCGTCCCGGGGCCGGCGGCGCCTCAGGCTCGCGGCTCCATGCCCCGGACTGCGGCCCCGGAAGTGGCGGGCGCGGGGGACGGCGGCGGCGGCGGACACGGGGGGGACCCGGAGGCTCCGGCCCCTTTGACCCGGAAGTCGAGGGGCCTAGGCGGCGGCCTGGGATTGGCCAGGGCTCGGGCGGCACCAAAGAGCCCGGACGCTGGGGGGGGGGGGGACACGAGCCGGCTGGGCTCTCGCAGGCAGCATGGAACGTCCCATGGGATGGCGTCTTCCGGTGCGGGCAGGAACGCGGAGGCGAGACACCCCCGTACAACTTGGTATCGCCTTGTCAAACCGATGACCCACCTACAAAAGAAGCGTAGCAAAGGCGTTTTATGCAGAGCGTTGGTGGTATAGTGGTTAGCATAGCTGCCTTCCAAGCAGTTGACCCGGGTTCGATTCCCGGCCAACGCAATTACTTTTTGCTACCACTCACTGCAACGAATATCAAATAAAAGCATTGAACAGAAGTTATATTTACGGATATCCTGGAATCTTTTTTCTAAAACTCGGCAGTAAATTTTAAGACATTTAAGAGAAAGAAAATGTATATCATGTCCCCACCCGGGATCGAACCTGGGGTCTTTTGCGTGTAAGGCAAACGCGATAACCACTACACTATAGAAACCCACAGGTGGTGTGCCCCTTTGCGCATTCACAGAAAGAAAAGTATTTCATACCTTGTTCCATTATAGTTTCTGAGATGAGCGGTATTCGATGGTGATCAGTGGGACTCTTCCGCAATTCCTGAATGCCCAGAAGGAAAATGAAGATGCTCCCTTCCAACACACCCACCTTTATTACTTTATCGTCTATAAACTCTCTATTAAAACAATCCAAGGCAAAAATTGCCCACAAACCAACGCAACATCAAGCCAATGTTTCATTGGTTCAGTTCACGGGTAGAACCTACATTTAAAATGTCACTTAAGTCTCTTTATATAAATTTACCATTTTGCTTCAGCCGAAACCACTTTCTAAGAGAACTTCTAAAAAAATAAGGATTTTTTATGAAGTGTGTGTTTTTGCACACTAGGTGCAAGAAATTTGGAAAAGTCACGAAAGTAGAAAGAAGATCATTCAAATGGCTTTTCATCTCATGACTTGTGAGCATTTCTTTATAGAAAGGAGAAGGAGAGGAGAAAGAAAGAAGGCTGTGAGATTTGATTATTTAGGGCCGGGATTAGGGTGAGGCGAGTGAAGCACTGCCTCCCTCCAGCGCAAAAGTTAGGGTGGCTTCAAAAACTCATTAATTGAGATGAATAATATTTTATGCAACATTCAAAAAAAAAAACGTAATGAACAAACTACCAAAATTTTAAATCCACGCAGGTTTTGGCTGTGCCTTCCCCCAACAGTATTGGAGTCCCCTACACATGTTTTTTCTGTCTTTTTAAATGGCAGGAGGCCTTTTTTAACTGCTGGAGGCCTGGAAGGCTGAGGGAAGGACTTTAGTCGTTACCCTAAGAGCACTAGGAAGACATGGAAGCTTTCCACCAGGGAGGGGTCCTGTGTTTTGAAAGTCTTTCTCTGGTTACCGGGGGAAGAGACTGTGGGTGGGCGGGGGGGATAAGGGGTGGAACGAGGCTGGGAGGAGAAGGGACAGATGATGTGGGAGCCCCAGCATGGAGACCAAGGCAGAGGCAGCCAAGGAGGGGGGCAGGAAGCTAGAGATGAGTAGAATGGTTGGAGGAATATTTGGTTTCCACCCCCCTGGGATAGCCATAATACGGTGTATAAAAGACAGACAATTGCAAGTGTTGGCAAGTCTGGGGAGAAGCTGAAACCTTCATCCACCATGGTGGGAAGGTAAAATGGGGAATTCACTTTGGAAAGCAGCCTGCCAGGGCCTCAAAAGGCTCAATGTAGAACTACCATACGGTCCAGCAATTCCACTCCCAGATATAAATGCGGGAGAAATGAACACATACATCCATGCAAAAACATGTTCACAGCAGCATTATTCACAATAACCAAAAAGTGGACCTCTTCCATATGTTATCAGCTGGCAAGTGGATCCACAAACTGGGTCCATCCCTACAACGGAGTATTATCTGGCCATAAAAAGGAATGAAGTCGTGGTACATGCGACAACATGGATATACCTTGAAAGCATCATGCAAAGTGAAAGAAGCCAGTCACAAAATGACACAAAGGATATGATCCCATTTATATAAATGTCCAGAAGAGACAACTCTATAGAGACAGGAAATAGATTAGTGGATGCCAGGGGCTGGGGGGAGGAGGGGAGTATGGTTTCTTTTGAGGGTGATGAAAATGTTCTGGAATTAGTGGTGCTAGTTGCACAACTCCATGAATATGCTAAAAAGAAAACTGAATTGTGCACTTTAAAATGGGTGGATTGTGTAGTATATGAATTGTATCTCCATAAAGCTGTTAAAAATGGTCACAGGATTTGGTGATGGACTGGGTCTGGAATATAAGAAAGACATCAGGGAAGTGGATGTGGTTCAAGTGATTGGGCTCCCGCCTACCACACAGGAGGTCCCGGGTTCAGGTCCTGGTGCCTCCTGGAGAAGATGAGCAAGACAGCAAGCTATCGTGATGGGCAGGCACAGTGAGCTGATGCAACAAGGAGACACAAAGAGGAAAGACAATGAGAGATACAACAAAGCAGGGAGCTGAGGTGGGTCAAGCGGTTGAGTGCCTCTCTCCCAAGTGAGAAGTTGCAGGTTCGGTTCCCAGTGCCACCTAAAGAGAAGACGAGCAAACAGAGAGAGCACAGTGAATGGACACAGAGAGCAGACAGTGAATGCAAAACGAGGGTGGAAGGAATAAATAAATAAAAATAAATCTTAAAAACAAACAAACAAACAAACATCAGTGCTGATGATGACCCTTCCTGAGGATGAAATTTATGGACCAGTGAGCAATTTACTACTTACTGAGTTTGAGGTGTCTTTCAGACATAAAAAAAAAAGGGGGGGGGTGGGGGTGGGGGGGTGGGTAGCAGGAGTAGCTCAAGTGGTTGAGCACCTGCTTCCCATGTACAAGGTCCTAGGTTCAATCCCCCATAAAAACAAATAAGTCAAGTCTTGGCCATAAAGCTCAAAAGCTCGGAGGAGAAGTCAGAGCTGATTCTCATCATTTGGGGGCAGCTATGCAAACCCTGAATTGGTGAAGACTGAACCATTGCTCCTGGGAAAATACAGGGTTAGGCTCCTTGTTTTATGTGGCTTACTGTTTAATTTAGCTTTGCTTCCTCCTTACATTTGCATACAATGGTTTCCCAGGCAGTTCTTTGTTTCACCAGTCTTTCACAGGCTGCCCCCATGTAACCCCATCTAGAAGCAGTATCATTGCCTTCAGAACATGTTAGAGCAACATTTAAACAGTCTCTGAACAATTAAGCATGGTTAATCATAAATCGCAATGGGGCCAGGTAATGGGAGCTCATTAAATAAGGAGTTAATTTATCAACCTTGAACTCACAGCCAGCAGTACTGTAACTCACGTCTGAAGAAAGCTTCTTTTACACAACTATTTCCTCCATAAGGGGCCATCAGCACATTCTTACAATTAGGAACACTAGACAGCACTTCGGCGCTACTCTGGGGGACCATTTTAAACAACAAAACCACCAAAAAGACTTACAGATATGGCACTTAATAGACTGGGAAAAGGACACTCACTGACACCATGAGAGTTGCAGCAAGAAGGCAGAGTTGCCCAGTTCAACCTCAGATGAGAATGTGGGCATTGGTGACTCAATTTTTTTGTGCTCTGCACATGTCCACACATGACCACGAATGTGGCATGAGAATGGAATCCGTGAATAATGAGGACTGGCTATGCATGTAAAATTCATCAGAGATGATATTTGAACCCCTGGAGGATCACAAAATTGTGTAAGGAGAGGGCCAGTGGGTGAGACAAGAAGCAGTTCTTAAAAAAAAAAAAACAACTGAGCTTTGAAGAGTACCATGTAGAAGGATGAGTCTGCAAAGGAGAAAGGGAACTGGACAGAGAGCTAGGAAGGCGAGGAGAATGTTCTAGAACCTCAGGGAAGAAAGAAGGAGGGAGAGGTTAACAGAGCCAAGGGCTACTAAGAAGTTAGAAGAGAACTGAAAACCTGTCAGTTGGGTTTGGCAAAATGGCGGCCATTGGTAACCACAGGGAGAGTTGTTTTTGGAAGAAGGACCAGAACAGAAAAAGGGATCAGAGAAGGTTGAAATAACAGATGGATTGGCCTTGGAGAGAGGGAGGCAGAGCCATTGTGTGATGTACTGCAATGAATTAACCGATCCCCTATGGTTGGACATTGCTGTTACTTCCAGTTTTTCAGTGTATGAACAGAGCTGGCCTGGACATCCTTGTTGCTACATTTTGAACACAATGTTGCCCTATTTGTCTGCTTCCGTTTGCAACAAAACTCCTTGACCAAGGAGTCTCCACCCTTCGCATCTAATTCCACTTCCCTCATTCTCTCTCAAGCTGGGGTGACCATGCCACAGGGTTTGGCGAGGACAGCCCAATGTCTGCTCTCTCTTGTGCTCCCTTTTGCACTCAATATCTCAGTCCTCAGCTCTCATCCCTCTTGGGCTCGAAACCCCATCTGTGCCCTGATCACTCTCACAACCCTGTCCTCTCTACCTTGGCACCCATAAACTCCATCCCTACCAATCCTTTCAATCAATCTCAGAAACCATCCTATTGTAGATTTGTTTACTTGTTCCCTTTATCTCCCCCACTGGGCTGTGAGACCCACAAGGGCAGGTTTTTTTCCCTTGTTATTGTTTTTAATCTATTTTGTTCACCCCTGTATCCCTAGGTACTCAGTAAACATTGGCTTAAATTATAAACAAGGAGAAGAGAAAATGCTTGGGGAGGGAGAAAGAGTAATACAGGTGGGCTTCCTAGTGGAGGAGGAGAGTCTGGGAGGACTTTCTCCCTCTGTTGTGAACCCTATCAAAGTATTTGGAGCTCACTTATGGGGGGTGGGGAATCCCCCTTCTTGGGCCCTTCAAACCCACTCGGGTCTATGACGTGTGCTGTGTGACACCCAGCAAGTCACTCTCCCTCTCTGAGCCTCGTCTGCCTTCGTGCAGAAAGGTTGGGGGGTAGGGGACTTCAAACTCTACCCTAAGGGACCATAAGTCCATTTTACCACTAGGTGTCACCAGGAGCACAGCTGGGCACCATCAGCTACCCCCTCCTCCATCCCTCCCCTCCAGCTCCTCTCTGGGTCTCAAGCCTCAATCCTAAAGTTAAATCACATCCCTCCCCTCCACACACACCTGTATTTGCAGAGGTGCCCCTTTCCCAAGGAGGTCGGGGCTTGTGGTGTCCTACCCAGGGTCTATCCATTCCAGGAACCTCCAGCGAGGGTTCCAGTGAGGAAGAAGAAAAGGGGCAGGGGGAGTGTTTGGAAAGTACTTAGGGATTCAATGTTTCCAGACCAGGAAACATTTCTGGCCAGTGCTAGCTGCGTCAGATCCCTTTTTATGTCTGAGAATAACATGCATGGGATAATGGAAATAGATGCCTGACATCTAAGAAAATGTCACATCGTGAACTCATTGACTCCTCCCCCAATCCTGCTGCCATGCCATTCCCCTCATATGGGGCAGTAGACCAGGCACAGAGAGGTTTAGTAACTTGCCCAAGACCACACAGCTTCTAAGTAGCAGAATGGGGATTCGAACCCAGGAGTTTTGACTCCAAAGCTCATGCACTTCACCATCAAACTAGACTGCCATCTAAAAAGGTAAAGTTCCAGGGGATCCAGATAATTACAAATAAAATAATAAAAGTTCATTGAGTGTCTCTCAGCCACTGGGAAACTCTGCTTGGTCTTTAACAGGGTCGTGGGTATTTTGAGAGCCAGCAGCCCCACAGCTGTCTGGGTAGTGGCAAAAAGATAGAAACAGCCCAAATGCCCTCCCATCTGTTTCGGTGCAGCCGTAAAAGGAAGATCCTCTGTGTTTTTAGCTGGTGCAAGGCTAGGGGGTGTAGAGAGTATGCCACCATTTATAGAAATCAACCCTAAAAGGATGTAGATATTTATGAGTACATTTGGGCATAAACACAGAATATCCCTGGAAGGAATCTAGGAAATGGGAGGCAGGGTGGTCAGTGGGGACCTGGAGTCTGGTGCATGGGGAATTGGAGGGATTTTTCACTCATATGTGTGAATGTGATAACATTTTTCATTTTAACCATCTTTTTCTTAAACTTTTTATTTTGAAATCATCTCAAACTTACAGGGCAGTTGCAAAAATAATAGAAAACCCATACAGAGAACCCCAAACTTCCTTCTGCCTAGATACCCAGATCCACATTTTGCTGTATAATTCTGTCTATCCACCCATTATCCATCCATCCATCCATCCATCCATGTATCCATCCATCCATCCATCCATGTATCCATCCATCCATCCATCCATCCATCCATGTATCCATCCATCCATCCATCCATCCATCCATCCATGTATCCATCCACCCATCCATCTATCCATCCACCCATCCATCTATCCATCCATCCATCTATGTATCCATCCATCCATCCATCCACCCATCCATGTATCCATCCATCCATCCATCCATCCATCCATCCATCCATCCATCCATGTATC
>JAKSZT010054196.1:1039874-1061901 GCA_026826555.1 Tolypeutes matacus
GGAGAGGAGATGGAAAGCCTGGAAAGAGCTGCCGGGTGTGTGATCCACACACACACACACACACACACTCATGCCCGGACACACAGACACTGACACGCCTGTACACACGGACATGCACGACCCACGGTGACAGAATGACTCACGTGAGGCACGCGAGGCAGCTCAGGAACCAAATGTAAAGAGGTGCCCCCTCACCAAGGAGAGCGAGGGTCTCTCCCTCATCACTCCAGTGCCAGCCCAGCACATGGGCGCACAGAAACACACACCGACACACACAACACACACAGTTACACGAAAGCACACACAGGCACACACCGTCAAGCACACATAGAAACAGACACACACACACACACAAATGGTCATACAGACCCCCGCAGGGCTTGCACACCACTGCCCCTCTTGCCCGTGTTCTATGCACGTGTGCCAGGGTTTGGGATCAGCTCTCTGGTCTCGGCGCACAGCCTTCTGTTCCGAGCTCATGGACTGAACACCTGCTGTATACCTGGTACAGGCCTGGGCCCCATCTCTTTTTCTCCATCTGTCTCTTTCCATCTGTCTTTCTTTAGCCCTGTCTCTCTGTTTCTCTCCGTCTCTTTATCTTTCTCTGCTTTCTCTCTCTCTCTCTTTCAGTCTGTTTCTCTCTGCCTGTTTTGCTCCCACTTGCTTCCGTGTCTCCCCAACTCTGGCCCCATCCAAATTACCTGATCCCTAACCCCTGACCCTCGACTGCTGCTGGATACCAGGGGTCTTGAAAAGTGACATTTGAGCTGAACACCTGTGTCACAAGCAGCCAACTGGGGGCAAGGCATTTCTGGAAGAAGGAGCAGCAGATGCAAAGGGCCTGTGGCAGGAACAAGCTGGCCCATGAATCATGACCCAAGGGGGAAGAGGTGGGCCATTGAGGCCAGCAGGGGTCAAGCCATGGGGTGGCACACAGGACTTTAGAACGTGCCCTCTGGAGCATGCCTGCCTGGGTTCAAATCCAGCACAACAGTCCATGCTCCATTTACCCCTCTGTAAGATGGGTGTAGTAAGAATATTTACCTCTGAGTGATGTCAGGAGAAAAAAGGAGACAATACAGGCAAATCATTTATAGCAGGTAAAGCACCTGGTATGCACTGGTTGATGTTATTGTTAAGGGGCTGATCCTCACCCATGGGGACTAATGGATGGATTTTAGGAGAGGATGAGGGGCGGGGCCAGAATGTTCTATGTGTTCAATTGGATGATGACTTCATAGGTCTACACATATGTAAACAGCATTGGGGCCAAACAATGACGTTTTGTCGGCTTTACTATTTGCAGGGTATGTCTAGTCAAAAGCAGAAGGAAATAAAATTGTCAGGTCCCTCTTGCCCCTGCTGGGCCACCTTTGTGGCACCATCCTTAGCTCAGCCTGAGACAGAGGAGATCTCAGATACCCGCAGTGCAGAGGCCTGGAACCCTGAATCCTCTCTGATGAGGATTGGAATAAATAGACATATTTTTCTAAAGATTTATTTTATTTATTTATTCACTCCCCCCTCATTTGTGGTTGCTGTCTGCTCTCTGTGTCCATTTGCTGTGTGCTCTCTGTGTCTGCTCATCTTCTCTTTAGGAGGCAACAGAAACCAAACCTGGGACCTCCCATGTGGAAAAGAGATGCTCAATCACTTGAACCAACTCAGCTCCCTGGTTTGTTGTGTCTCATATTGTACTTCCTTTTTGTGTCTCTTTTGTTGTATCATCGTGTTGATGATGCCGTTGTGCCAGCTCGCCTTCTCCAGGAGGCACTGGGATCTGAACCCGGGACCTCCCACGTGGTAGGCAGAAGCACAATCACTTGAGCCACATCTGCTTCCCAAATAGACATTTCCGCAAAGAAGATAGCCAAATGGCCACCAAGCACATGAGATGTTCAACAGCACTAGTTAGGGAAATGCAAATCAAATCCACCAGGAGGCCAGTCTTCTCAGAGAATCCCTGTGGTTTCCTGCCTCAGAAGTGATTGGACACCAACTAGCAATGCAACTGGAAAAAGACCTCGAATAAAAGGGGGAAAAGATAAAGACAAATGAGTTTATATGGCTAGGAGGCTTCAAAGTGAGTCGGGAGGTCATCCCAGAGGTAACGCTTATGCACATCTCAGCAGGATCTCATAGACTGCCAAAGCGGATATCACCCCACACAGAGGAGCTCCTGAGGGCTCTGGAGACACCCAGGTCCTATGGTCAGGGCAGATAGCTCTGGAGTTTGGTGCCTTGCCAGGGGGCCCTACTTTGGAGTTAGTGCTCCTGAGAGTTGCAGAGTTGGACTCAGTTATGTCTTCCCTGCACATGGCTCATCTGTCCCTTCTATCTAAACCTATACTTGGTGTTGGAGTTTGTAAGTATACATCCAGAGACTCGAGTCTTTGGGCTGTCCATGTGCCAGCTGGGCCTGGAACCTCAGAGGAGTTGCCACACCTAGTCTACAGCTCATCGGAGTCACCCAGGACAACTAACAAGGAGATGATGATGGACAACGACCATCCCAAGGAACAGAGAGAGTCTACAACTGTAAGCAAGATAGTCCCATCCATCTTCCCCGTGGAATATAAGGCCCCTCTCAATTGGAGGTGGAGTGGGCATCACCATCCCAGAATCCTCAGGACTGGGGGAAGAGCTATGGACTAGAGTGGACTTACTGGTATTCTACCGTAGACATATTGTGATTCTAGCAATGGAAGAAATTACAACAGTGAGGTGGAGCCAGTGGCCACTGGAGGCTCTGGGGGCCGGAAGAGGGGAAAACAGTTGTAATATGGAAGGTTTTTGGGACTTGGGAATTGTCCTGAGTGACATTGCAATGACCGATATTGGCCATTTTACATCAGCATATACCATGCAGAACTGTGGGAGAGAGTGTAGACTACAATGTGAACTATGGCCCATGCTCAGTGGCAAAGCCCCAGGATGCATTTATCAATTGCAGTGAATGTGTCACACTAATGAAGGATGTTGTTTATGTGGGAGGGTGTGGGAGGTGTGGGGAGCAGGGCATGTGGGAGTCCCTTTAGTGTTTGTGTAACATTTATGTAATCTAAGTATCTTTAAAAAAATTTTTTTTTAATTATTATTTTTTTAAAAAGTGCTTGGAGGGGAGCAAATATGGCTCAAGCAGTTGAGTGCCCACCTCCCACATTGGAGGTCCCAGGTTAGGTTCCTGGTGCCTCCTAAAGAAGACAAACAAACAACAAGCAGATAACGAGCAGACATTGAGCAAGACCAACGAGCAGACAATGAGAAAAAACGGGCAGACAACGAGCAGAAACAAGCAAAAACAACAAGCTGACAACGAGCGAAAGAAAGACCAATGAGCAAGACAACAAGCAAACGATGAGCAGACAATGGGCAAAAACAAACAAGCAGGGAAGCGGCTGTGGCTCAATCAGTAGGGCTCCGGTTTACCATATGGGAGGCCCCAGGTTCGGTTCCCGGGGCCTCCTGGTGAAGGCAGGCCCGCCCGCACGGCGCGGTTAGCTGACCCAGCGAGCACAAGCAGCAAGGGGGGGATAAATGAATAAATAAATAAAATCTTTTTAAAAAATAAATAAATAAAAAATAAAAAACAAAAAACAAACAAGCAGGGAGTGGATGCAGCTCAAGCAGTTGAGCGCCTGCCTCTCACATGGGAGGTCTCAGGTTGAGTTCCCGGTGCCTCCTAAAGAAAAAACAAACTGACAATGAGCAAATAGGGAGCAAATACAATGAGCAAAACAGACAAGGGAGCCATCTCAGGGAAGGAATAATTGATTTTTTTAAAAAAAGCATTTGGATGGAACATGGAGCCTGTTGGCTAGCCACTCCTCGGACCACCCCAAGGCCCTGGCCATGACGACCACGTCCCCATCCCAGGACTCAGAGGCTGCCATCGACCGCCTCTTATGCCAGCCTGTCAAAGTCTGACTACTTCGACCGTGATAAATGGCTTTCAAGAACTTTGCCTGATATTTTCTTCACCCATCTCATGAGAAAGGGGGAGGGGACGTGCTGAGAAACTTACGAAGCTGCAGAACCAGCGAGGTGGACCAATCTTCCTTCCTTCGGGAAATCAAGAAAGCAGAACGTGACTACCGGGAGAGCCGACTGAATGCAACAGGGTGTGCGTGACGCTTGGACAAAAGGATGAATCCATCACTACTGGAAAACGACCTCCACTTGTGGGACCTCATCGGGACGCATTACCTGAACGAGCAGGTGAGATCTATGAAAAGTGTAGGCGACCACGTAACCCAAGCACTATGTGCGCGAGACGGGGACCCCGAAATCTAGCTTGTCAGAAGCGTTAGGCTGGCATCGGGGGTGAACTTCTGGGGTCGCCACAGCAGTGCATGCATGTTGAATTTACCTTTACCTTTTTTTGCAGCAACATCCACCAAGTTCTTTCACTTGAAGCCATTTGCTACTCCGCCCCCCCCCCCCCCGAGGAAAACATTATGAGATACCATTTCACACCAACTGGGATGGCTATCATAAAGAAAAGAACATGTGGAGCAGATGTAGCTCAGTGGCTGAGCGTGTGCTTCTCGTGTCCGAGATCCCGGGTTCGATACCGATATCTCCCCCCAGAATTCATTAAAAAAAGGGAGGAGGCCACGGATGTAGCTCAAGTGGTTGAGCACCTGCTTCCCACGTATGAAGTCCCAGGCTCGATCCCTGGTATCTCCTAAAAACAAACAAACAAATGAAACAACCAACTCTCATTGGGGAGCAGATGTAGCGCAGTTGAGTGCCTGCTTCCCACGTACGAGGTCCTGGGTTCAATCTCCGGTGCCTCCTAAAAAAAAGGAAAAAGGAAAAAAAAAAAAGTGTTGGTGAGGATTTGGAGAAAATGGAACCCTGACACATTGTTGGTGGGGATGTAAAACAGTGCAGCCACTGTGGAAAAACAGTCTGGCGGTTCCTAAGAAAACTAAACTGAGAATTACCATATGAACTGGCAATTCCGCTCCTACTTATAGACCCCAAAGAACTGAAAGCAGGGACTCAGTCAGATAGTTGTACACTGATGTTCACAGAAGCATTATTCACAACAGCCAAAAAGTGGAAGCCACCCAAGTGTCCATCAACAGAGGGATGGAGAAACCAAATGGGGTCCATCCACAGAATGGAATATTATTCAGCCGTGAAAAAGAATGAATACTATTCTTCTTCAGATAGATGAAACTTGAGGACACTATGTTGGGCGAAATAAGTCAGACACAAAGGGACAAATATTGTAGGGTTCCACTGATATGAAATAATTAGAATATGCAAATTCAAAGAGACAGAAATTAGACTAGAGGTTACCAGGGGCCGGGGGAGGGGAGAATGGGGACAGAGTTTCTGTTTGAGGGTGATGGAAAAGTTTTGGTCCTGGATGGTGGTGATGGGAGCACAAATACTGTGACTGTGATTAACGGTATTGACTTGTACCCTCAGAAGTGGTTAAAATGGGAAATGCTGTGCTGTATATAGTTACCACAATTTTAAAAATTAGTCATCTCTGTGTAATATATTGTTTGATTCACACACACACAAAAAAAACAAAAAGACAACAAAAAAATTTACATGTATCCATTACATTTAATTGAGAAATGTATATATTTATTCATCTGTGCTTACTTTTTAGTTTTTAATTGCTTATGTTTTCAATTATTAAATGTACAAAATAAAGTTAAAAAAAAAATTAGTCATCTGTCCAAAGGAAGACCTGATCACATTTTTATGCCAAAAATAAATTAAAAAAAAGATAGGCTAGGGAAACCATCCCCGCAGGGGATGAATTGCAAAGAGTGACTGTTGAAATGGTGCACTCGGAGCACCCAGCTTTTTTTTTTTTCCTTCAAGGTTAAGTTTCAGGTTCTGGGTGATACAATAGCATCTGCTGGTCTCATCCCAATAGAAGTCTGTTCACCTGGTGGTCCCTGAACTTGGGGCGATTGTGACAGTGCTAGGTTTTTTTTGTTTCTTTTTTTATAGGAGGTACCGGGGATCGAACCCAGGACCTCGCACATGGGAAGCAGGCGCTGAACCACTGAGCTACAGCCACTCCCCAATGAGAGTTGTGTTTTTTTTTTCGTTCGTTTGTTTTTTAGGGGGTATCGGGTATCGAACCTGGGACCTCTTTACATGTGAAGCAGGCGCTCAACCGCTTGAGCTACATCCGCTCCCTGTTTTGTTTTTTTTTACTTTTTATTTTGAAATCATTTAAAACGTACAGAACAGTGACGAAAATAATACAAAACTCCAGACAGAGACGGCCACCCTAGCCCCACCTACCCACCCACCCCCAGATACCCGGGCCCACCCATTTGAACACTTTGAGTGCTGGGTTTTAAATTCTACCCAGAAGGGGCTGAACTGCCCTTTGGGACTTTTTCTCTTGAAAAAAAAAAACTATGTTCCTCGGGTTGGTCCTACATGCACCCGAAAAGAGCTTCATTAGCAATCAAGTGCCACACCTACAGAGTTCCCTAAAAGGACAGTGGCTCGGAGGAAGGTTGGCAGACTCCCTCCCTACTGGAAAGGAAATTTCCAGAATCCTGCTGCCGTCCACTCCAGAAACACACCTGCAGAAGTTCCCCCACCCCCAGGCATGTGTGGAATGGTTGTACCTGGTTTTCCTTCAAAAGAGGGAAAACCCCGAAGCTACAAAAATGTCCCCCCAAGAGGGAATGGGTTAAATAAATGACAAAACAACCGTACTGGGGAATATTAGAAAAAGAATGCAAGGAGCCATGAAAGAAGCAGCAGGAGGCTCTTGCTGAATGGACCTGGAAAAAAAAAAAATCTCCAAGAAAGGTTGCTAAGGGGGGTGGGGGAAAGCAGGGCACAGGGCGATGTGTAGGTAGCGCTACCTTTCGGAAGGGGTAAGAATATGTTTCTGTAATAATTAAAGAGGAAGTGCTTGCCCGTGAGATTTTTTTTGAAGGCTTAGGAATCAAGCAAATGGAGACAGCTGAGTCTTTTCTCTCTCAATTATTTATTTTTTCAATTTTACTTTTATTTTTTTTAAGGAGGTACGGGGAATTGAACCCAGGACCTTGTCCATGGGAAGCAGGTGCTCAACCACAGATCTACATCCGCTCCTCTATTCATTTTTGTTTTTATGTTTGTTTGTTGTTGTTTTGTTTTGAGGTCCCGGGGCCAGGGGTTGATCCCGGGATCTCATATGTGGGAAGCCAGTGCTCAACCACGGAGCCACCTCAGCTCCTTATTTATTTTTAATTGTGATAAAATATACGTAACATAAAAATCATTTTAACCATTTCAAGGGGTTGGTTCTTTGATACGAAGTTTACTAGCAAAACTGGAACTTTCACTACTTTCCAGACCCTATTCATCATTCCAAACCTAAACTTGCACTCATTGAGTACCAAATTCCCATTCTCCCCTCCCACCACCCCTGGTAACCACTGTTCTGCTTTCTGTCTCTTATGAATTCTAAGAATTCACAGAAAAGGAATCAAGCCGTATTTGTCCTTTTGTGCCTGGATTATTTCACTCAACATGACGTCTTCAAGGAAATTTTTATATATTTACAGATAATTTCATACTACAATGATATAAATGATATATTTTCTATCATTCTAAGCATACCAAGGAGCTCTTTCCTATCTTTTTCACCTTGTTTTGCTTCCCTACATGAGCCAAACAAGCAGAAAATGACCACACAGGAGGAAAAGAAAAGAAGTGCCTTTTTCACGTCAGTCCTTCCTTGCTCATTACTAAGCTAAAGACGGAGAGTGTTGGTAGACTCTACTCATAGCCAAGAAGAAGTTCAATAAAAACAAGCGAGTTCATTTTGTACAGCATTTCCTTTGTTCCGTACTCAATGTAGGAGCTGCGAAATACAAGTTGTACAGATCGGGTGATTCTGCGGATTAGATGCTCTTAATTTGGTTTTTTGTTTGTTTGTTTGTTTGATTTAGGGGGTCCCCGGGACTGAACCCAGGACCTCGTACGTGGGAAGCAGGTGCTCAACCACTGAGCTACGTCCATCCCCCAGTAAGAGTTGTTTTGTTTTGTTTTGTTTTTCATTTGTTTTTGTGTTTGTTTTTAGGAGGTACCGGGGATCGAACCCAGTACCTTGTACCTGGGAAACAGGCGCTCAATCACTCGAGCTACATCTGGTCCCCTCACCTTGGACTTTTAAACCAGCATCGTCATGCATCATCGACAGATGGATGGTAACATCCATGCTAATCATTTACATTTTCACCTCTTCTTTATTCAGAACATTAAATAGCAAACAGGAACACCACGAAAAATCACGACCCCAGAGGAAAGGAAAAAAGCATTTTTTGCCTGCCCCTTGAACTTGGGGGCCCCATGTTTTCATTTTGCATTGCAGCTGCTCCGGTCTGGGGTTTGAGATTTTCCTCTGCCTCAGTCAGCTGTGTGCCTTTGGGCAAATGACTTCACTTCTCTGAAACTCTGAGATTTGTCTGTAAAAATGGGAATAATCTCTCCAGCCTGCCTGGCTCACTGGCCAGTGGTGAGTCTCTGGTATCCACATCCTCCCCTATTCTTTGGGGTCAAGCCACAGGAATTCTCAAAATAAGAACAAAATCAGCAACGACCCTCATTCCTTGAGACCCTACCTGATGCCTGGCCCCATACTAACTGCTGTACATGTGCTTTGTTCTTTTTTTTCCAAACAGCTTTATTGAGATACGCACATACCATAAAGTTCACCTGTTTGAAGTGTACAATTCATTGGTTTTTAGGATGATCACAGAGTTCTGACATCATCTCCATTATTTAAGTTTTGAATATTTCCATCACCCCCCAAAGAAACCCTGTGCCCATTAGCAGCCATTTCCCATTTCCCCCTGTCCCCAGCCCCTGGCAACCACTTGTCCTACTTTCCGTCTCTGTGAATTTGCCTATTCTGGATATTTCATGTCAATGGAATTAAATAATATGTGTCCTTTTGTGTCTAACTTCTTTTACTTAGCATATTGTCATCAAGATTCACCCACGTGGACCAGACCTTCATTCCTTTTTATGGTGGAATAATATTCAATTGTGGGAGAAACGGATGTGGCTCAAGCGATAAGGCGCGTCCCTCCCACATGGGACGTCCCGGGTTCAGTTCCCGGTGCCTCCTAAAAAGAAGCCGAACACACAATGAGCAGACAGCGAGCGCAAACAACAAGGGGGTGGGGAGAAATAAATAAAATACTTCAACTGTGTGTTTCAAATATATACCACAACTAGTCCATTCATGAGCTGATGGACATTTGGGCTGTTTCCATTTTGGGGCTCATTATGAAAAATGTTGTGTATTAGCTGGGTTTTCTAAGGAAACAACCAACAGGAGATATCTGTAAATGGTATGGAATTTTTATAAAATTATCTCACACAATCGTGGGGATGCACAAGTCCAGATTCCACAGGGCAGGCTGCAAACCTTGATGAGTTACCAGAAGATGCTAGTTATCTGAAGTAGAGATGGGAATTCTCTCTCTGAAGGCTGAAATCACTTCTCCATTTAAAGTCTTCAACTGATTGGATGAGACGTCACTCATTGCTGACAGCAATCTCCTCAGTTGATTGTAGATGTAACCAGTCGTCTCTGCAATCCAACAACCCACTGATGATTAAAGTCTATGAAATGCCCTCATATTACAATTAGCCCAGTGCTTGCTTGACCAGACAACTGGGCAGAACTGACACATTAGCCAAACCATCACACGCAGCTATGAACATTCATTTACAAGTTTTTGTGTGGCTGTATGTTTCCATTTCTCTTAGGCATATACCTAGAAGAATTCCTGGGTCGTGGAAATTCTGTTGAATTTTTCCAGAAACTGGCAAACTGTTTTGCGCAGGGGCCTCACCACTTTATATTCCCTCCAGTAGGGTAGCGGGATCCGCTTTCTCTCCATCCTCACCAAGGCTTTTTATGCCCTGTCTTTTTCAGTCTTGCCTTCCTAGTGGGTGTGATGCAGTATCTCATTGTGGCTTGGATTCGCGTTTCCCCGATGACTAACGATGTGGACCCCCTTTTCACGTGCTTGCTGGTCATTTGTACAGCTTCTTCGCAGAAATGTCTATTCAGGTCCGTTGCTTTTCAAATTCTTGGCTTTCTTGATTTTTTTCTTTTAGCTCTTTTGATATTCACAACCGCCTTTCCAGAGAGGGGACTCTCCTTCCCACTTTACAGAAGGGGAAACTGAGGCTCAGAGAGGGGAAAGGACTTGTCCAAGGTCACAGAACAAGAAAAAGTTGCAGCCGGGTTGGGAAGGCAAGCTAGTGTGACCCCAGATATCTGGGGGTCGCCCCCTCCATTCTGCCTTGCGTGGGGGCTCAGCGGAGATCTGGCTGCTAATGCAAAGGGATGGAGGGGCCACACAAAGGCAGGCCCTCGAGCAAAAGGGAAAGCCAGCTGCTCAGCATCCCAGAGAGATGAAGGCCAGTCTCTAACACGGGCAACTACAAACACCCTGGGATGCACACGGGCTCCCCCAGCCACATGCAAACACACGTACTCTCCTTCTCCCTCTTGGGAGGCGGCCCCCCGGCCTCCTCCTTGCTAAACACCCTGGCTGGGCGGGTGAGTGTGTGCATGTGACAGAAAGCAAGGCCACGGCAGAGGACAGAGAAATTGAGAGAGAGACACACGCAGGCACAGAGTGATGGAGAGGGCAGGAGGACTCAGTCTCTCCTACCGCAAGTCCTCAAAACAACTCTGTGACTGCATTTTCTAGAAGAAAGGGTTGAGATTCAGAGAACCCGAGGGGTACCCAGCTATCCAGGGGTGCAGCTGGGACCCCTTAGGGAGATGGGGGTGAGGGTCTGGCTCCCCAAGTGTTTTAATTTTAGGCCATATAATGGGAAGACTTAAACAATGGTTTTGAGATGAGAAGTACAAAACCGAAGACATCAGCACGGTGATGCTTTCTCTCTGAAGACTGGCGTTTTGGGACTGGGTGCCGGTGATCCTTGGTCTTTGGTTTTTCCATCACGTGGCAATGCACATGGCGGCATCTTCTCCTTTCTCTTCTGGGTTCCATTGACTTTCAGCTTCTGGTTGCTCCCCATGGCTTCTCTCTCTCTCCTTTTTTTTTCTAAGATTTATTTTTATTTATTTATTTCTCCTCCCCTCCCGTTGTTTGCGCTCCCTGTCTGCTCTCTCTATCTGTTCGTCGTGTGCTCTCCTTGTCTGCTTGTGGGAGGCAGACGCCCAATCACTTGAGCTACATCCATTCCCTGCTTGTTGTTCCTCATTGTGTTTCCTCGTTGTGTCTCCTCGTTGCATCATCTTTTTTTTTTTTTTTTAAGATTTTATTTATTTATTCATTTATCCCCCCCTTGCTGCTTGTGCTCGCTGGGTCAGCTAACCACGCCGTGCGGGTGGGCCTGCCCTCACCAGGAGGCCCCGGGAACCGAACCCGGGGCCTCCCATATGGTAAACGGGAGCCCTACTGATTGAGCCACAGCCGCTTCCCATCGTTGCATCATCTTGTTGCGGCAGCTTGCCATTCCAGTCCGTCAGCTAGCTGTCTTGCTCATCTTCTTTAGGAGGCACTGGGAACCGAACCTGGGACCTCCCATGTGGTAGGCAGGCACCCCACCACTTGAACCACATCCACTTCCCTAGGTGTGTTTTATAATGGGTTGGGCCAGAACATGGACGCAATGGTGTATTTTCGACCCATATGAAGTAGTATAGAACACCCACGCGTTGTTACAGATGCATTGGTGATCTGTAAGTGTTTTTGTGACTGTGGGCGAGACAATTTATTCATTTCGAGGATGCCTGTGCTATTAATTTTCCATGAGTGTGTGCATGAAGCCCAATTTGCTAGTATGTTGTGTTTCTATGATGGCTGACCCTGAGTGGAAAGAAGGGGAATGGGTAGGTGGTGCCTTGAGGGTGTAAGTGCATGGGGGTGGGGCTGCCTTGCTCTTGGGGTGCCCCCCCAGCCACCCCCAGCCCAGTGCATTTTCCAGGATACCCTGAGGCTTGGTGAGCTCTGCAAACAGAGATGCTGTTCTCTTCCCACTCTTACCCTCTCTTCTCTTCTCCTCCCACCCCATTTCCTTCCTTCTCCCCCAGCCTTCATTTGCTCCCCCTTTCTCCCCTCCTCCTCCTCTCTCCCCTCTCCTTGCACAGCCAGCGAATGCAGCAGCGTGGGAGAAGAGGCCGTGGGCAGCCATCAGCTCCAGTAGGCTTAAGTGGCCCATTTCCTAGGCAGCCTGGGCACTCTCAGAAGAGGTCATTAGAGTCTGCGATCCCTTCCCACCATCAGCGTCCTGGTAATCAGCGTGTGTGGGGGGCACCCACAGGCTCCTTGGGCTGCATTTCTTCCTGTTTGCTTTTAAAGGGGGTGGGAGCAGGGAGCCAGGGAGGTATAGAGAGACCCAGAGAGGAGCGGAGAGAGCAGGACAGAGCGGGACACACAGGTGGAGGCAGACATAGGGAGAAAGACTGAGAGACAGAGAGAGGCAGCAACACAGGGCAACAGCGAAAGAGATGAAGACAGACAGAAAGCCAGGCAAGGAGGGAAATCAGACAGGAAGGATGTTTTGTGGGCAGACAGAGAAAGAGTGGGGTGCGTGCATATTCACTGATGGGGAAACCACGGGGAGGGGAGAGACAGGCTGACAGAGAGAGGGAAAGAGAGAGAGAGAGTGGGGCAAAGAGAAAGGAGAGAGAAACCAAGAGACAGAAAGAGAATGAGACAGAGAGACATGAGAGAGAGAATAAGGGAGAGAGAAATACAGAGAGACAGATAGAGACAGATGCACAGACTGAAACAGAGAGTAGAAATAAACAGAGTCAGAGAGAGAAAGAGAAAGGGAAAGAGAAATATATAGAGAGAGGAACCAAGAGACTGATACAGAGAAAAGGAGGAGGCAGGAGGAAGACAGAGAGTGACAGAGAGAAAGCGAGAGAAAGGAGGAAGAGAGCAAAACACAGAGTCAGAGAGAGAGAGGGAGATCTACAGAGAGAGAGAAACAGAGACACAGAGACAGAAACAGAGAGAAATGCACAGATAGAAACAGAAACGAGAGACAGAGAGAGAAGGGAAGAGACAGAGAGAAAAACACAAAATCAGAAAAAGAGAGACATAGAGACAGAAGCACAGACAGAAATAGAAATGAGAGACAAAGACGGCAGAAAGAAAAAGGGCAGGGGGTGGGGGGAGAGAGAAACAAAGAGAGAGATGCAGAGAGCAAGCAAGAGAGACAGAGAAATCGAGAGCTGGAAACAGAAAAGCATTGGCAAAGGCAGAGAAGGAGACAGACAAGAAAAGAAAAGCAAACAAGCAAACATAAAAAGAGAAAGAGGTCAAGTCCCATGAACGGAAAAGTGCAGGCTGATCTCAAAGCAAGACGGAGTGAGACCAAAAGGATGCAGCTAATGGACCGAAAGATGGGAGCATTCTCCCATGGAGGGTGGGAGGGACCCAATCACAGGCCCCACACTCCTGGGTAAGGGGGAGGCAGTTTGGCAATAATAAAATCTGTAGTTACTAGGTATCATATCTCCACTTGCTAAGCTCATGCTACCCCTTCTTTTACTTATTTTTTAAACTTAAATACTTATTGGACAAGTGTGCCAGGGGACATGGCAGCAAACAACATTTGAAATTCCCTGCCCTCGTGGAGCTGACAGTGGGAAGGGAAGGAACCACAATTACATGTGTAAGTTACATATGATCACGGGCAGTGGGTACAGTTGATCAGCCAGAGGACTCCAAAAAACTCATCCTTAATATAAGAAATATGGATTTCCCATAGGACCCAGCAATTCCGCTCCTAGCAATGGGCCCAATGAAAACACACATCCACACAAAGACTTGCACACTTGTACAGCATGATTCATCACATCCGCAAAGTGGAAAACACCCAAACGTCCATCAGTGGACGAATGGATAAGCAAATTGTGGTGCATCCACACAACAGAATATTATTCAGCCATAAAAAAGAATTAAATCCTGATACACACTACAAAATGATCAACCTTGAAGACAAGATGCTGAGAGAAAAAAGCCAGACACAAGAGACCATATATTGTATGATTCCATTTGTATGAAATGTCCAGAATAGGCCAATGTATAGAGACAGAAAGTAGATTTGTGGTTGGCAAGGACTGGGGGGAGAAAGGGGAGGAGGAGTGGCTGCTAATGGCTGTGAGGTTTGTTTTGGAAGGTGATGAAATGCTCTAAAATTGATCATGATGGTTCTTGCGAAACTCTATGAATATACTAAAAACCTTTGAATCGCGCAATTTAAAAGGCTGAATTGGATGCTATGTGAATTATAGCTCATTAAAGCTGTTTTTTTTTAATCTCCAGATCCAAGCTGGAACTCATGAGAATTTTCTGAACACCAGGTCTTCTCAGCAGCCCCTTAGACAAGGGTCTAGGGGCAAGGAGTTTATGTGGGAGACAAGGATACTCCAGAAAAGTAGGGCAGGGGATGATGCAGGAGGCATTTGCATGCCTATCTTTCCCAAGGGACAAAGAAGCAGGGGATATTTATCCACCAGCTCTCACATCTCACTGGTTGAGGGTCATTCTTGGACCGTAAATCTCCCACCTGACCAGAGAGTACCTTCAACTTGCAAGATGCAAGAAGCCATAGGCATGTAGGGAAACCAAGAGCAGGTGATGTCTGGGGTGGGCTGGAGGGCATGGGTGGGGTATCAACGGTGCCTTTAAAATTAGAATTTTGGGGGAGTGGATGTGGCTCAAGTGGTTGAGCTCCAGCCTCCCAAATGGGAGGTTCTGGGTTCAGTTCCCAGTGCCACCTAAAGAAGACAAACAATGAGCAGACAATGAGCAGACATCAAGCAAAAACAACAAGCAGACAATGAGCAAAAACAATGAGCAGACAACAAGCAAAGATGAGCAAGACAACCAGCAAACAGCGAGTAGACGACGAGCAAAATCAAAAGAGCAGGGAGTGGGTGTGGCTTGGTTGAGTACCCACCCCCCACGTGGGGGTGATCCCTGGCTCGGTTCCTGGTGCATCCCAAAGAAAAAACAGACAATGAGCAGACAACGAGCAAAACCAACGAGCAGATAATGAACCAAAACAACAAGCAAAAAAAAACAAAAAAAAAAACAAGCAAAGCAAACAGATGAGGAAGCCACCTCAGGGTGGGGGTGGGGTGGGGAGGGGATTAGAAACTTGGGAATCACAAGGCTCTATCTTTAAAATCTATCCACATGCTAAAATTAGTGGGCAAAAGTATAATAAGAAGCAGGAATACCACAGTAATTATTGTTAGGATAAGGTCCACCGATGGATGCTAAAATCAGTGGGCTGGATCCTAACACTTACGAAATGCTCAGTAAATATTTGTTGAATGATTTAATGAACCAATTGTGCAAAAATTCACAGAATGCATATAAAATTGTAAAAAGAGGGGGGAAAAAATCCTTCTTTATCTTTGTAACTGCACACCAGTAAATTTTCAAGCCATCTGAGACAAACTCTGTGACCTCTGAAGATACAAAATCTGCCATCATTCTGGAGCAGGGGGTCTTAACCTTTTTTGTCCCATGGACCCCTTTGCCAGTCAGGTGAAAAGCACAGACCCCTTACTAAGTCCACACTATACTGTGTATGATTTAATAAATATATCACACCCACACCAACACGTCCCCACAAGGATAATGTGTTTTTGAATTTCAATTCAAGCTCACGGTCTCCTGTTTAAGAACCATTGTTCTAGAGAGTATTGTGCCCTCTTAATGAACATGAAAAAAGACACTCTTTTTGACAAATAGATTTTTTTATTAAGCCGTTTTATTGCGTTAAATTCACACACCATATGATCTACCCTGTGTATAATCAATGGCTTTTAGTATAATCTATAAATCCATCCAAACTCATGTTTGGAATCTATTCACGTTCCATTTTCTGTAGGAATACAGGATATGGGTCAAAATTCGAATCCATACCATTAATAAACAGAAAAAAAAAAAATCAGTAGGCTAAAGTTCAAGGAGAAACAAGCTAGCTGCAAAATCTCGATGTTTTTTCCCCAAGACACTTATTAGTTACAAAGAGTAAAGTAGTTACCTCCTTGGAGAACTCTGGGTTGTCACATTGTACCCAAATGGTCAAGACTAAGGTTGGTGATGAGCTGCATTGACACTCTGTGCCTCTCGAAATCATTCACTGAGAATGACACAGCACCAGCTCCAATCTATAATTGTGAGAAAACATCAGAGAAACCTAAATTGAGGGACATTCTTCAAAACACCTGACCAGTTGAGGCAGACGGATTTATGTACCCCGGGAGGGGAGGGGGGGAACATTCTACTCCCATTCCTGTAGGTGTGAACCCATCATAAATAGGAACTTTTGTAGATCTTTCTAGTTAAGGTGTGGCCCAACTGACTCGGGATGGGTCCCGGATCCTAGTCTTTATGGGAACAAAGCCACAGGGAGTAGCTGGAAATCAACAGAACCCAAAAGAAAAAAGGAGAGGACATGGCCACGTGATAGGAAAGTTTAGGAGCTCGAGAACTGCTGGCCAGCTGGAAGGCTACTGACCATGGGTGGAAGCCAGCCTTCCAGCCTCCGAAACCGTGAGACAATAAATTGCCATCGTTTAAGGCAGCCCATTGCATGTATTTGTCGTGTCAGCCTGGGAACTAAGACACCGGTATACTTCAAAAGTATCGAGGTCATAAAAGACAAAGAAAGACTGAAGAGCTGTCCCAGATTGAGGGGAGTCGAAAAAGGAACGGTGACTAAATGCAATGTGGGATCCAGAAAAAGGTCATTAAGAGAAAAAAAACTGGTGAAATTCAGATGAATTCTGAATTAAATAGCATCGTGCCAGAATGAGAGTGGAACCATTGATGGATTCTGAATAGGTTTTAAGATTCGTTCATGCTGCTTAGTTAGCGTTAATGAGATTAGTTAAGATTCGATAGTGTTGAATCAGTGTTAATTTTCAGCTTTGGATCACTGTATTGTGGTTATAAAAGACGATAACATTAGAAGAAGCTGAGGGAGGGTATGTGGGAATTTTGTGTATTATTTCTGCGACATTGTGGTAAGTCTAAAATTATTTCAGAGTAAAAATAAAGTAAAAGAGTAAATATAAAGTAAGAACAAACAAAAAATCTCTTCAAAATCCAGCCTCCCGAAAATACCCGTGTGGGTGAGGTTGGAAGCGGGTCCTCCAGCCTCAGCCATCTTCAGTCCTGGCCAACAATTGTCTGCAGAATCATGAGAGACACTGAACCAAAACCACTCATCTAAGCTTTGCCCAGATTCCTGATCCACAGAAACTGTGAGATAATAAATGTTCATTGTTTAAGGCTACTACATTTTGGGTTAATTTGTTACACAGCACTAGCTGACTAATACAGTAGAGAACAGACAGCAGCAGAGAGAATGTTTCAAAGCTAGCCTCGAAGAGTTTGAGGACATTTACATGCATGCCTTTTTCCTTATGGTGGTCCATGCTGGTCTTGCCTTTGGGGAGCTCCAGACTCGTCCATTCATGCAATATTTATTGAGCATCTACTGTATACCTGTTACATGAGTTGGCACCAGCAGGGCACAAAACAATAAAAATTCACAGCCCTGGTAGAGTTAGCATTCTAGTCAGGGAGACAGGGGAAAAAAGCAGTACATAAAACAAATCATATTAGCTGGTGTTAAGTGTTAAGGAGAAAAATAAATCAGGGAGAAGAGTTGGGGAGTATAGAATGGGAGAGCTGAACATCTTAGACAAGGTTTTAGGGGAGATCTCACTGAGAATGTAACATTAAGCTAAGGCCCAAAGGAGGTGAGGTAGAGAACTGTGTGAGACCTGGGGAAGAGCATTTGAAATAGAGGGATCAGCCCATGCAAAGCCTCTGAGCAAAAAACAAAACACACACACACACAACACACCATAATAGTAATCCACTATTATGTGCGTTGCTTTATTTGTTTAATAATAACATCCTGAAGACATCTCAACCTCAGCACATAGAGGGTTTTCTTGTTTTTACCAGCTGTATAGTATTCCACTGCATGAATTTATCATGGTTGACTACTACCCATGTTGAGGGACATTGGGGTGGGCTCCCACTCTTTTTATACATTCAGTGTTGTGAGGGATATTTCTGTACTTATGTCATGTAGAGCCTGGGAGGCATAAATTCCCAGCAGTGGGATCAGCGAGGCCAAGAGTATGTTCATTTGGAATTTTGACAGACATTGTCTGATAGCCCACATGTTGCTTTGTTGTTGCTTTATTTCAAAAAAAAAATTTGAACAAGTAAAGCTGCTATGAATACTTGTTGACAAGGCTTCCCATGTACCTAGGCTTTTATTTCTCATAGGCAGATGCCAAGAAATGAAATGGATTTTGAATAGGTGGGTGCGTTCAGCTTTTTAAAGAATGTGCCAAACTGTTTTCGAAAGTGGTTGTGGCATTTTATTTCCTATGGGAAGGTTTAGAGCAGGGAAGTGAGTGGCTCAGACTGATGTCTCCAAGAGCTCCCGGAGGCCATAGGGGAGGTGGACGTGGCAGCAGATGGCCAGGGAGGAGGCCAGGGCAGCATTGCACTGGGAGGGAGAAGGACAGCCCTTGGTGAACTGTTTGGGGAACTAAATTTAGGGTTCTGCTGGCATCTCATGGCAAAGATGTCAGGGACTGCCTTGGAACCCCAGGAAGGGCTTGGTGAGAGCAAGCAGGACAGGGGGCATTTGGAGCAGCTGAGCTGTCATCACAAGGCTGAGCCACGAAGAAATAGAACATTTGGCTAGTACAGGCAACTGTGGCCTTGTCCTGTTGGGGAGATCTGTCCTTGGCTGGCTTACCCTGAGATTGTAAGACTGTAGCCCAGCCTGCCTCACCTGACTCCCACTTCCCCTGCACCAGTTGGACCTGGCTCCCACACCTTGCTCTATTCCTGCTATTCTGCCCATGTGGAACACATTTCCTTTGCCAGTGTATTAGGTATACACTAATTGTTGTGCTGCGTAACAAATTGCCCCAAAACTTACTATTTCTGTTTCTGAGGGTCAGGAATCTGGGATGGCTTCACTGGGTGATTCTGGCTCAGGGCATCTTATGAGGTTGCAGACGGGTTGTCAGCTGGGGCTGGAGGATGCCTCATGTACTTCCTCAATTCCTCTCCACGTGGCCTCCCCTTAGGGCTGCGTGCATGTCCTCACGACATGAAAGCTGACTTCCCCCAGAACAAGTGATCTGAGAGCGTGAAAGTAACCAAGATGGAAGACAAAATCTAATCTCAGAAGGAACAGCCCGTGATCTCTGCTGTGTTTTATTGATAATGGTCAAATAGATCAATGCTGGTACAGTGAGGAAGGAGATTATCCCAGGGTGTGAAATACAGAAGGTGGGGGTCATTGGGGACCATCTTGGAGGGTTTTGATTCCCTCCTCTGAGACACAGATTCATGACCATTAATAACATTAAAAAGGAATAGATGTGGCTCAGGTGACTGGGCTCCCGCCTACCACATGGGAGGTTGCTGGTTCGGATCCCGGTGCCTCCTAAAGAAGACAGCGAGCTGGCATGATGGGGAGGCGCGGCAAACTGACGCAACAAGAGACACGAGAAGAAAACACATAATGAGAGACACAACAAAGCAGGAAGCGGAGGTGCCTCAAGCGATTAGGCACCTCCCTCCCACATTGGAGGTCCTGGGTTAGGCTCCCGGTGTCTCCTAAAGAAACAAGGAAGATGAACAGACACGGCAAGTGAAAAACAATGAGGAGGTGGGGAGAAATAAATAAATAAATCTTTTAAAAAATAACATATTAGAGGGGAGTGAATGTAGCTCAAGTGGTTGAGCGCCTGCTTCCCATGTACAAGGTCCTGGGTTTGATCCTGGTACCCCTTAAAAACAAACAAATGAAAAAAACAACTCTCATTGGGGAACAAATGTAGCTGAGTGGTTGAGCACCTGCTTCCCACATACGAGGTTCTGGGTTCGATCCCCAGTATCTCCTGAAAAAAAAAAATTAGAGTTTTTTGCCCATTTTCTGGGGTACCAGGCTCTCCCCACTTTAAGCCAGTTGCATGGGGGGTCTGCAAAAGGGTACTTGTATTCTTCAGAATTCCTTTGGTTACAAGTGAAGGAAATGCAACTCAAACTGCCTTGAGAAAAAATATAATCAAGGGAACTTGGAGCTTGGGTAGCTGGGAAGTAGAGGGAACACCAGCTTCAGGCATGGCTGAATCCAGGGTCTCAAACACTATCCCCTCCAGACTCTTAGCAGCCCCAGTGAACATGGAGTATCTTTCCCATTAGTCCCAGCAAGACAGTCGCAGGGAAGTGTCTGATTGACTCAGCTTGGATCACCTGAAGAGATCACTGCGGCCAAGTGGATGGGGTACTCTGATTGATCAGGATAGGTCATGTGCCCCACTCCTCAGGCGTGAGGGGAACCTGAAATGACAGCCCCATCTTAAAAAGGAAACATAGCAACACCTGGCGGGGAGATGATGATGGACAACGGCCATCCCAGGGAATGGAGAGAGCCTGCAGCTGCAGGCAGGATACTCCCATCCATCTTATCCATGGGATATAAGCCCCCTCTCACTTGGAGGTGGAGTGGACATCACCATCCCAGACTCCTAGGATTGGGGGAAGAGCTATGGACTAGAGTTGACTTGATGGTATTCTGTTGTAGACATATTGTGATCAAGCAATGGAAGAAATTACAACAGTGAGGTGGAGCCAGTGGCCACTGGAGCTTTCGGGGCAGGGAAGGGAAAAGCAGTTGTAATATGGGGTCTTTTTCAGGACTTGGGGATTATCCTGAGTGACATTACAATGACAGATATAGGCCATTTTACATCATCATATAACATGCATAACTGTGTGGGAGAGAGTGGGGTCTACAATGTGAACTATGGTCCATGCTTAGTGGCAAAGCCCTAGGATGTGTTTATCCATTGCAGGTGATGTGTAATGAAAGATGTTTATGTGGGAGGTTGTGGGAGGTGTGAGGGTGGGGAACGTGGGAATCCCTGTAATTTTTGTGTAACCTTTATGTAATCTAAGTATCTTTTTAAAAAATTTTAAAAAAAATCATTAAAAAAAAAAAGGAAACATACCCCCAGTCAAGCCTTGATGTGCTATTGATTATAAGACATGCCTGGCTTTTAGAGATGTTAAAAAATGCATGGCCAGGTAAGTAGGAAACAATGTGGGTTGAGAAGGGGGAGCTGGTACTGAATGTACGTAGAATGTTTAATAAGGTCGATTGGAAATGGATAGAGTAGATGGTAACCCGGTACTATAAGTACAGTTAACACTGCTGATTTATAACCACGATTGTGGCTGAAAGGGGTAATCTAAGGAGGTTAATGTTGATTGAAAGACACTAGGGGATAATCTAGGGGCTGCATAACAGAGATTTTGGTGGTAGGTGAGGATTTGCTTAATAATATAAATACAAGAATGTTCCTCTATTACAAAGTGTTAAGAATATGGTGATAGGGGAGGCGGATGTGACTCAAGCGATTGGACTCCCGTTTTCCATATGGGAGGTCCAGGGTTCGATTCCTGGGGCCTCCTGGTGAATGCGAGCTGGCCCATGCGGATGGCTGGCCCACGCAGAGAGCTGGCGCAGCAAGATGACGCAACAAAAAGAGACACAGAGGGGAGACAATAAGAGACGCAGCAGACGAGGGAGCTGAGGTGGCGCAAGAGATTGAGCGCCTCTCTCCACTCCGGAAGGTCCCGGGATCGGTTCCCAGTGCCACCTAAAGAGAAGACAAGCAGACACAGAAGAACACACAGAGAGCAGACAGCGAGCGCAAAACAACTAGGGAGGGGAATAAATAAAAAATAAGATCTTTTAAAAAATAATATGGTGATACATGAGAAAATACAACTAATATAACTTATAGACTATAGTTAATAGTAATATTGTAATTTTTTTTTTTTTTTTTTTTAACCGGGAGGTCCCGGGTATCGAACCCGGGTCCCTCCATATGGAAGACGGACACCCAACCAGTTGAGCTACATCCGTCCCCCTATTGTAATATTTTTGTAGCTAAGGGAAAGAAGGC
>JAKSZT010054196.1:1062001-1079501 GCA_026826555.1 Tolypeutes matacus
ATATGGGATTTAGTTTTATGAGATATGAATATGATCAAGCATTTTTCCCTTTTTTTTTTTTTTCATTCACAAGGAGACCTTGGTCATGTCATCTAACTGATGTGTGCTCATTTATTTATCTTTCTGAACACGGGAAACAATTAAGTTTGTTTTTAGGATTAAATAAGACAAGTGTGCCTGGACAGAATTTTTTAAGGTGATGTTTCCATAATTTGTTAAGCTGCCTTTTGTCTGTAATTTTTTTTTTCTTGAAGTTGAAATAAAGTTTATTTTTAAAAATGCATGGCTTAGAATCAATGAAATATAGTGTTATAATCCTATTTTAGAGATGAGAAAGCCTGAACCCAGAAAGCTTAAGTTGCTTTTCTGAGGTCACACTGCCAGTAGGTGGAAGAGCCAGAGTTTGAGCCCAGGGACTGAGGTCCAGAATCCTGCATCTTCACCACTGTGCTACCGAGTCCCACCTTCTACACCTCTCTTGGCCCACGGTCTCTCCACCAGCGTCTCTGACATCTTCAATGAGCACAGACATCTTTTTACAGCTCTCCTGTGACTTCACAAAGCTCTCCTGTACTGCTCAGAGATTTTTCAACATTCCGCAAAGCTTTTTCTGATGATCTTGAAATGCTTGAATGTTCTTGTCACCACAGTGGTATTTGCTTTGAGAGTTCTTAGGCATTTCTTTTTTCCCCCAGAAGCTTGTCTGGGTTTCAGGCATTATACTGTAATATTTAAATGCACCAGCTTTAGAATCACCCTGCCTGGGTTCAAATCCCCCCTCTGCTGCTTCAGAGCTATGGGTCCTTAGGAAAAACACCTAACTTTTGTCTTTAATATCCTCATATGTTGAATGGAGTTGTAGAGGGGATTAAATTAGTTCACCCGTGGTGCCAATATTTGCTAGCATTAGAGGTAGTATGTTGTATCAGTCAGCCAAAGGGGTGCTGATGCAAAATACCAGAAATCTGTTGACTTTTATAAAGGGTATTTATTTGGGGTAGAAGCCCACAGTTACCAGGCTATAAAGCATAGGTTACTTCCCTCACCAAAGTCTGCTGCCACGTGTTGGAGCGAGACGGCTGCTGACGTCTGTGAAGGTTCAGGCTTCCTGGGTTCCTCTCTTCCCGGGGCTTGCTTGTCTCCGGGCTCAGCTCCTCCGCTCTCTCCACAAGGCCAGCTGTAGACTATCAGGTGAACAGCTCGTCTCTTTTCCCGAGGCCTTCTCTCTTTCCTCAGGACCAAGCTCCTCTGTGTGCTTACTTCCCGGGGCTCCAGCTCAAAAACTCAGCATCGGAACTCCAGCTCTGTCCTTTGCCATGTCTTTTATCTGTGAGTCCCCACCCACCAAGGGGCAGAGACTCAACGCCCTACTGACATGGCCCAATCAAAGCCCTGATCATAATTTAATCATGCCCAGAGGAACAGACCAGCATAATCCGATATCTATTTTTGGAATTCATAAATAATGCCAAACTGCTACATGTGCTTCGACTAATTTTACAATATACTTATTTGATGTGTCTCATTTCTAGAGAGTACCGCTTCTGATCACCGTCTCTTTACTTTTGGTGAAGGAGGAACTCCTACCCTAAATATTAGGAGATGACACCCAACACTGGACTGATGAGATTGACAGCAGTTTATTAGTCACATAGATTCACATCTCTGGGGAGAATACCATTCACCAGGCAGACCACACAGAGGGTTAGGCTTGGGAGCACGGTGAACCAGCAGGGGCTGTGGGAGGCAGCTTTGTAGTAACAAGTGGGTGAGGTGGCCCCTGGTTCCTGCGGGAAGATATGATTGGCTTGTTAGAATAATTTCGTGGGTCGGCAGGGAGGTGAAACCCATTAGGTTGAGAACTGGGTGGGATGCAGCTCGTCCAGCTGACAGCAGAACTAGCTAGGTGAGACGGCTTTCTGGCAGCGTATCTAGTAAGAGCAGGGGAATTTGTAGTTAAGCTTTCAACACATCCCACCTCCCAAGTTAGCCATCGGTTCAGTCAATGGAAACCAAAGATTTCCAGTTTTCCTCCTTGACATGTGATAGAATAGAATTGCACTTCCCTGCTCCTGATGAAGTCAGATGGGTCTGTGTGATTTGCTTTGGTCAATTAAATAAGAGCTGAAGTGACATGTGCCCTTTCCAGGTGGAAGTTTTAATAGCCAGGGCACAAGTTTCCACATTGTCTCTTTCCCTTGTATACAGTGGTGACCAAAGTTTAAGAAGGTGGCTGTTCCCAAACATAGAGCTCTCAGACAATCCCTGACAGAGGGGTAACACAAATAAGAAATACATCTTGGGGTTTCGCATCATGGAGACATGGGAGATGTTTGTTACTGCAGCATAACTTTAGCTTTCCCTGACTGGTATGCCCTTCGTTGCTAAAATCTCATTGCTTCCACCACAAACACAAGCAGAGAGTTTGCATTACATATCTGATAGATTATGCCAAGACTGAAGGTATATCCATATTTAGGGCAATAGGGGTAATTTTGTGTCCTAGGGCCCTGGCAAATTCAACCACTGTTCATTCAGAAATTCAAAGACTGATTTGAAGGTTTGAAAAAAGTCAACATCGGGGAAGCAGATGTGGCTCAAGCAGTTGGGTGCCCACCTACCACATGGGAAGTCCTGGGTTTGGTTCCCAGTGCCTCCAAAGGAAGACGAGCAAGACAGCGAGCTGACTCGGTGAGCTGATGCAATGAAATGACATAATGAGGAAACACAACAAGCAGGGAGCGGATGTGGCTCAGGCATTTGGGTGCCTTCCTCCCACATGAGAGGCCCCGGGTTCAGTTCCTGGTGCCTCCTGAAAGAAGACGAGTAGACACAGAGAGCACTCAACAAACAGACACAGAGAGCAGACAGTGAGCACAAACAATGAAACGGGGGTGAGAAATAAATAAATAAATCTTAAAAAAAAAAAATACTGTGAATATTCTATTCTCACTGTCCTGATTTTGTGATCATCAGGGTAGGCTAAACATTCGCTGTATTAGAAATCATGCATGTGTCCCCAGACCTAGTTTTTCTCCCTAGGTCTGGTTTTTAGAATGCTGGTGATAAACTAAGCCTGATTTATTATATGATCATCCTGTATGGGAAAAGACTGTAACTTTGGGTATCTTTGGTCAACCTTAAGAGATATAGCAGGGGGGGTGGATGTGGCTCAGGTGATTGGGTGTCCGTCTCCCATATAGGGGGACCTGGGTTCGATCCCTGGGATCTCCTGGTAAAAATTTAAAAAAGAAAGATATAGAAGGCACGTGGGCCACCGGGCCCTGTGCACGGGTTCACTGCCAGGCCCCATGAGCGGGTGAGCCCCCCCACGCCCCACGAGTCACACAGCAAGATGATGACGTAGCAGGAGAGTGACACCAGGGAGAGCAAAGACGAGATACGCCAAAGAACCAGGAACTAAGGTGGTGTAGGTGGTAGGACGCCTCTTTCCCACATTGGAGGTTCCCAGGATCAAATCCCAGTGAAGACAGGAGGAGAAGGATGAGAAGAGAGGGCAGGAAATGGACACAGAGAGTTGCCCAGCGAATGGGCACAGAAACAGCAAAAACGAAGGGGGGGTTCTAAAAATGGATAAAAGTAAATTAATAAATCCTTAAAAAAAAAAAGTATAGGGGAGGAAGATACGGACTACCGTTAGTAATACTTTGACGATGCTCTTTCATGATTTGTTAACAAATGTTTCTCAACAATGTGGGGTGTTTGGGGGTGGGGGTGATGTGTGGGAGCCCTGGGTGATGTGATGCGTGTTTGTTTTGTAAGTTCACAGTGTTTACTGAACACTTATTGTGTACGTATGTTCATGTAGGAATGAGATACTTCAATAAATTGTTTAAAAATAAAGAAAAAAAAAAAAGAACTTAGACAAAAAAAAAATCTAAATATGTGTTTTTTAAAGAAAAAAAAAAAAAAAAAAGCAATCAACATCCATCATCCACCACATTGTCCCTACATGTCTGTACATTGTTCCAGCAAAGGAATAACTCGACTTGCACCAGAATGAATGTAGGTACAACATCATATTCCTGGTTTCCTCTCCAGCCTCTTTCTGACATTTTAAGACTCTGCCCCCTCACTGATCTCATGGGATGACTCATTTTTATTGATGTTCTATTAGCGATCCTGCACACGGAGAAATTTCCTCTCATTCCCTCCCACACCTTTCTCCTTTCTGTCCTCAGTATGACGACCAGCAGGGAAAGGGCTCCAGAAAGAGAGATTGATTATGTTTGTAAACTGGTCTATTCCTCTGGGCGCAATCCCCTTTGACTGTATTAGATTCCACTGATATGCCTCTGATTAAATTATGTTACGATTACGGCTTTGATTCGACCACATCATTAGGGCATGCAGGGTTGAGTCCCCACCCCCTTGGGGACAGACTGTCACATGGAAGTAGACACACAGAGAAGATACAGAGAGTATCCTGTGGCCCTGGGAAGAGAGATGAGCCTGATAGTTTACAGCTGACCTTGTGAAGAGGACAGAGCAGCTGCTCCCGGGAAGAAATGAGCCCCAGGAAGAGAGACGAGCCCTACGCCAGCCTACGGCTGAGATTCGAACAAGCTGGACCCATGGAGGCTTAAGAGGGAAGAGGAAGGCTGAACTCTCGCAGAGTTGTCCGCCATCTTGCTTCAACATGTGGCAGCAGAGTTTGGTGAGGAAGTAACCTTGAGTTGGACTCTTTAGGGTCTTGTGACTGTCAGCTTTTACCCCAAATAAATACCCTTTATAAAAGCCAACAGAGTTCTGGTTCTTTCCATCAGCTCCCCTTTGCCTGACTGATACACACATGTCCCCAGTGTATTGCTTTTTGCTTTGGCTGAGCTGGCAACCTGGCCTCACAGGAATCATTTTACTTAAAGCGACCTTCCTACTTTATACCGTATAAAACATCCATCCATGCCAACTTCGCCTTCTCTAACCACATCACTTAGGACTCCTTGGGTCATACGTGACAGAAAGCTCATCTCAAACAGGTTTAGCTGATCAACAACAGCTGTTGATAACAACAACAACAAAAAAAAGTGGCTGCCCCGTACCCTGCCTCTCAAGGTCCACAGAGATGTTGACTAGACTCTGGGTCTTCTGCTGATGTCACCATCACTATCACGCCTGCTAAGAATGTGGACGTGGCAGAAAGGCTGCCTGTGTATCAAACATTGCATGACTCTATCCCTTTAAGAGAATTTAATGCATATCCAGAGCTTAGCTGCAAGGAATTCTGGGAAATATAGTTTCTAGTCTTCCAGCCTCAGCAGCAGGAAGGAACAGATGCCAAACAACCATCCACTCCACCCCTTCTCTCCTACCCCCTGGCAAATTCCTTTTCAGTTCTAGTTAGCTAGAGTAGTTTGATTTCTGTTGCTTGCATCCAAAGACCCTGTTTTAGTTTGCCAAAGGGCTGTTGGTGCAAAGTACCAGAAATGGGTTGGCTTTTATTTGGGGGGCAAAAGCTTACAGTTCCAAGGTCGTGAAAAATACAAATCGAGGCACCATAAGAGGTGCTTTCTCACCAAAGTCAGCTACTGGTGATCCTGCTGTCCCGGCACGTGACAAAGCAAGATGGACCCCGATCTCTACTAAGGTCTCTGCCTTTCTGAAGCTGTAGGCTTGTCTCTTTCCAGGCCTCCTCTATCAGTCTTGGCTGCTCCGCTTTCTTCCCAAGGTTTAAGTGCAGCTGAGGGCAACCAGGCATAGAGCAGGGCTGTCTCCTCTTGAGGTGCTCCGTGGGCCCAGCCTCTTGGGGGCTTCATACTTAAGTGATCCTCTAGTCCTCTCTCACATGGCAGGACCAAAAATGGCGGCTTCCTTTTCCTGACTCTCTTTATCTCTGTCTCCGTTTTCATCAGACCCAGCAAAAGGGTGAAGACTCAACCTGAGTCACCCCCTCACTGACATAGTCCAATCAAAAGCCTTAAAGTGATCTAATCAAAGGGCCCTCATCTGAATTCAATGCAATCAAAGAGTATCACACCTACAGGAACAGATTAGTCTAAAAACATAACTTTTCTCTTTTGGGGATTCATAAAATAATCTCAAGCTGCCACAGACCCTGACTGATAATGTCAACTGCCTCATCATTAGATCATCATTAATCGTCATTAGCCTGATGATTAGACAGAGATTTGCAAACCGATCAGTCTTTTAAATGTGCTTGCGGTGATTTGTTTCTGTTTTTTCCCCTTTATTAGAGAAGTTGTGAGCTGAAAGAACAATCACGCATAAAATACAGGATTCCAGTATACCTCCCTGTTATTATCAACTTGCATTGGTGTGGAACATTTGTTTACAATGGATGATGGCACATTTTTATAATTGTACTATTAATTATAGTTCATGTTTTAACTTAGCATTCACTGTCTGTGTAGTGTAGATCCATGATTTTTTAAAAAATGTTTATTCTGTTACCATAGATACAATCTAACATTTCCCCTTTTAATCACACTCCGATACATATTTCAGGGCTGTTAATTGCTTTCATAATGTCATGCTACCATCTCCACCCTCCATTACCAAAACATTTCCATCCTTCCAAATAGGAAGCTTGTACATTTTGCTCTGTTTATTTTAGTGTTGTTGTTGTTTTTTTTTTAATATATATTTTAATAGAGAAGTTGTGAACTTAAAAAGCAATCATGAATATGTGTAGAATTCCCATACAACACCCCTTCACCGACACGCCACACCATTGTGGGTCATTTTTACAGATGCTGAGACAATATTATCAGACTATTGCCACCAGCCACGGTCCATAGTGTATATTTGGCATATTTTTAACACACCCCTCTACTATTAACACAGGACGTCTTTGGCTTTGATGCAAGAATATTATAGAATTGCTGGTAACTCTAGTCCATAGGTTACATTAATTGCATTTTCCCCATGCTTCTCCACATTCCCACCACCCTGCAATAGTGACGTGCATCTGTTCTAACTCACAGAAGGACACTCTTGCATTTGTACTATTAACCACAATCCTCATCCACCTCTGGGTTCACTGTGTTATTCACTCCCTAGATCATTCTCCAGCTTTCTTTCCATTGACACTTACATCCCTAGTCTACCCTTTTCAGCCACAATCCCATTTATAAACCAGCTGCATTAGTTCTACTCACTATAATGTGCTACCATCAACTCTATCCATTTCCACACTTTGACAGTCAAGTTAACTAAAGGAAGCCTGTGCCTTTTAAGCCTTGACTTCCCATTCCCTATTCCCAGCCCATCCCCTGGTAATCTACAGTGTAGATTCTAACTCTATGAGTTGGCATATTCTGATTATTTTGTATCAGTGAGATCATACATATTTGTCATTTTGTGTCTGGCTTATTCCACTCCACATGATGTCTTCAAGGTTAGTTCATGTTGCTGCATGTATCAGGACTTCATCCCTTTTTACAGCTGACTAATATTCCGTTGTATGTATACACCACATTTTGTTTATCCATTTATCAGTTGGTGGGCACTTGAGTTGCTTCCATTTTTTGACAATTGTGAATAATGCCGCTGTATTACTCAGCCAGAGGGGTACTGATGCAAAGTACCAGAAATCTGTTGCTTTTTATAAAGGGTTTTTATTTGGGGTAGAAGCTTTCAGTCACAAGGCCATAAAGGGTAAGTTACTTCCTTCACCTTGTTAGAGCAAGATGGCTGCCCCTCTCTGCAAGCATTCAGCCTTCCTCGTCCTCCTAAGGCTCCATGGTCCCAGCGTCTTCCTATCTCAGCTGTAGGCTGACTTGAGGCTCATCTCTCTTCCCAGGGCTTGTCTCTTTCTGGGCTCAGCTGCTCTGCTCTCTCCACAAGTCCAGCTGTAAACTCTCAGGCGAATGGCTCGATTCTCCCTGGGGCTCCAGAGTCAAAATTCAACTCTCTGCGCTCTCCTTCTCCATGTGTTAACTTCCCTGTCTTTGATTGAGCATCCATGTATACAGCTTACAAAGGGGTGATGGTGCAGTGGGGACTCAAACTGAATCACCCTAATGACATGGTCAAACAAAAGCCCTAATCTTGATTTAATAAAGTATAGGTGAAACCTCTGAATCTGATATGCTCTAATATGCCCAGAGGAACAGACCAGTTTGCAAACACAATCCAATATCTATTTTTGGAACTCATAAACAATACCAAACTGCCACAGCTGCTAAGAACGTTGGTGTGTGACTGTCTGTTTTGAGTCCCTGCTTTCAGTTCCTTTGGGTATATACCAAGTAGTGGGATTGCCGGGTCATATAGCTTTCTGAGGACCTGCCAAACTGTCTTCCACAGTGGCTGCACCATTTTACATTACCATCAGCAATGAATGCGTGTTCCAATTTCTCTGCATTCACGCCAACACTTACTTCTTTATTTTTTTAGGAGGTACTGGGGAAGGAATTCAGGACCTCGTACATGGGAAGCAGGCGCTCAACCCCTGAGCTACATCTGGTCCTCTATTTTCTGTTTTTAATAGTAGCCATTCTAATATGTGTGAAATGGTATCTTATCATGTTTCCCCCCGCCCCCCTCCAGATGGCTCCCTTGTCTGTCTGCTCATTGTTTCCACTTACTGTCTGCGTTCGTTATCTGCTCGTTGTCTTCTCATTGTGTCTGCTTGCTGTGTCTGCTCATCTTCTCTAGCAACCAAATGTAGGACCTCCCACGTGGGAGGCGGGAGCTCAACTGCTCGAGCCACATCTGCTCCTCTCTCATCCTGGTTTTGATTTGCATTTCCCTGATGGCTAATGATGTTGAGCATCTTTTCATGTGCTTTCTGGCCATTTGTATATCTTTTTTTGGAGAGATGTCTACTCAAGTCTTTTGCCAATTTTTTAATTAGTTTGTCTTTTTGTTGTTAAATTGAAGGATTTCTTTATATATTCTGGGTATGATTCTTATTGGATATGTGGTTCCCAGGTATTTTTTTCCCATTGTCTAGGTTATCATTTTACTTCATGATGAAACCCCTCAAGGCACAAAGGTTTTAATTTTGTTGAGGTCCCATTAATCTATTTTTTCTTTTGTTGCTTGTACTTTGGGTGTAAAGTCTAAGAAACCATTGCCTAACACCCTGTCCTGAAGATGCTTCCCTACATTGTCTTCTAAGAGTTTGATAGTTTTGGCTCTAATATTTGAGTCTTTGGTTCGTTTTGAGTTGATTTTTGTATAAGGTGTGAGGTAGGGGTCCTCCTTTTCTTTGTTGTTGCTGCAAATGGAGATCCATTTTTCCCAGCACCATTTGTTGAACAGACTATTCTTTCCCAGTTAAGTGTTTTTGTCCCCTTGTCAAAAATGAGTTGACCATAAATAGGATTGGTTTCTGAGCTCTGTTTGGTCCCATTGGTCTATCTGTCTGTCCTTGTGCCAGTACTATGCTAGTTTTTATTTATTTATTTATTATTCTTTAAATTTATTGAAGTATATCACTCATACATGAATATTCCTAAACAATAAATGTATAGTAATAGTTGTGAACTTACAAAACAAACATACATAACATCATACAGGGCTCTCACACCTCACCCTCCCATCAATACCTTGCATTATTGTTAAACATTTTTAACTAATGATTAAAGAGCATCCTCAAATTATTACTACTAACCAAGGTGTTTTCCCCCAACCCACCCTATTATTACTATTGTTTTTATATCATTTGTACATGAACTTACATAAACAATAAGTGTATAGTCAAAGTTGTGAACTTACAAAGCAAACATTCATAACATCACACGGGGGTCCCACACATCAACCCTCCACCAACACCTTGCATTGTCGTGAGACATTTGTTACAAATTATGAAAGAATATTGTCAAAATCTTACTACTAATTATAGTCCTTATCTTACAATTGGTATATTTTTCCCCCAACCCACCCTATTATTATTTTTTAAATATATTTTATGACAGAAGTTGCAAACTTACAAAACAATCATGCACATGTGCAGAATTCCCAAATAACACCCATTTATCAACACACCAAACCATGGTGGAACGTTTGTTACAGATTATGAGATAATATCATCCAATTATTACCAGTTCCACCGCATACATTTGGCTCATATTTTCCATACTCCCCCATTATCAACACAGTACATCTTTGGCATAGATGCAAGAATATTACATTATTACTCTTAACCACAGTCCATAGGTCACTCCAGTTGTGTTTTTCCCATGCCTTTCCACATTCCCATCACCCTGCAATACTGATGTACATCTGCACTAGCTCACAAAAGACACTCATGCATCTGTGCCATCAACCACTATTCTCATCCAACTCTGGGTTTACTGTGCTATTCAGTCCCTAGATTATTCTCTAGCATTCTGTCGATTGGCATTTACATCCCTAGACTACCATTTTCAGCCACATTCCCATTTATAAACCAGCTGCTACTCACTAAAATGTGTTACCACCAACTCTGTACATTTCCACACTTTTGCAGTAAAGCTAATTAAACCTTCCACATACATTAAACATCAGTAGTCCATCTCAGTCTTCCTCTTATCTCCTTTAAGAATCCACCACCTACCACCAGGTCTTGAAGATATTTTCCTACATTTTCTTCTAGAAGCTTCATGGTTCTTGCTTTTATATATAGGTATTTGATTCATTTTGAGTTAATTTTTGTATAGGGTGTGAGATAGGGGTCCTCTTTCCTTCTTTTGCTATGGATATCCAATTTTCTCAGCACCATTTGTTGAATCGACTATTCTGCCTGAGCTGGGTGGGTTTGACAGGCCAGTTAAAAATCACTTGACCATAGATGTGAGGGTCTGTTTTTTAACATTCAATTCGGTTCCATTGGTCTATGTGTCTGTCTTTATGCCAGTACCATGCTGTTTTTACCTCTGTAACTTAAAGTCTGGAAATGAGTCTTCCAACTTTGTGTGTTTCTAGGAATTTGTCTATTTCATCTAGGTTATCTAACATTTTGGCATACAGTCGTTCATAGTATCCTCTTATATTCCTTTTTATTTTAGTGGGTTCAGTAGCAATGTCCCCCCATCTTCATTTCCGATTTTCATTATTTGTATCCTCTCTCTCTTTTTCTTTGTTAGTCTAGCTAAAGGTTTGTCAATTAGTAATTTGTTTCTAAAGACAGACACAGTAATTCCTCCCAGCCTTATTTTCACATCCTATTTCTCTCATCAAGAGGTGGGGAATACAACCTCTCCCTCTGAATCTGGCCCAGCCATTGGGCTTGCTTTGACTAGTAGATTTGATTGGAAATATCACTGTGTGTTTTCTGGGAACGGACCTTAAGAAGCCTTGCTGCTTTGGTTTTTGACTGCTTGGAAGCCAGCCACCATGAGAAGAAGCTTAGGCTAGACTACTGAATGATGAGAGACCATGTAGAAGGAGAGAAGTCACCGCCTTCAAATCACCCCACCCAGGCTCCAGACATGTGGCTCCAGCCCTGTCACCAGTTGAATGCAGATGCATGGACTGGCAGACAACCATCCAGCCAGCCCATAGAATCATGAGAAACAATAAGGCATTGTTGTTTAAACCTCTTAGGTTTTGGGGTGTTTTGTTACATGGCAATAGATAACTGATACACTACTGGCCAGTTGAGAAAATGTCATTGGATGGACCAATGAATCGCTCACACTTTTAAAGCAGGTGGGCAATGGCTCCATAGAAACAGAAGATGCTTAAACGGTTGGATGTGTTACCTTATTTTGTTGCATTTTTTACTCAGTCAATTACTGGGATCCCTTGAATCTGGGTGTGTTTGTGATGATTTCAACCAATAGGATATGGTGGAAGTGATGCTATATGACTTCCAAGATTGGATCGTAAAAGGTCAGCAGCTTCCTGTTCCCTGGAACACTGGCTCCTAGAGTTCTAAGGTAATGTGTAAGAAGTCTGACCACCCTGAGGCCACCATGCTATGGAAGCCCAAGCCACAAGAAGAGAAGAAGAAGCTAAAGGTAGGTGGTCTGATCAATAGCTCTTGGTGAGCCTAGCCATTGAGTCTTCCCAGCAGAGGCCCCAGAGAGACAAACCATCTCATCTGTGCCCTATCCAAATTCCTGACTCATTAAACCCATGCTCATCATGAATAGTTGTTGTTTCATTCCATGGAGCTCGGGGTCATTTGTTACGCAGCAGTAACTATAACTGACATCTTGATGTATTCAAGGACTAGCAAAGAAGTGTCTAGAGAAGTGTGAAGAAGGGAGAGAGTTGGAGGAGCTTTGGGAGGCAAGTAATTGTAGGTGATGGTGAAGCATGAAGGAGAAAGCTCCCCTGGGCTGGCCCCTTCATTCCTGGGATGTCCCACAAGGCACAGATGTTAATCTCTGGGCATACAGCAGGTGCTCAGTAAAGACTTGTTGAAGGAATGCATGGTCTGTCCCTAAATGTGGTGCATCTGGGCGTCTCTTTGGGGGACATCTCAGACAAATGTCCTTGTCATTCTGGCCTCTGCCCCTTGCACCCCAGCCCACTGAGAGCCCAGTGTGAGGGGTGAGGGCTTCTGAGCAGGTGGGCTCAGGTCTCCTCAGGCCTTGCCCCAACCTCCTGGCCTCATGTTAGGGACCTGACTCCCATCACTCCCCTTGTTGCTTGGGCTCCCTATTTCTGGTTATGTCTTGGTCTCTTCCGTTTCTTTCTGGAGGTGGGTTTCTCTTCCTCTCCTGATGTCTTCCATTCCGAGGGTCTGGCTCTAGCTCTTGCTGTGTCTCTCTGTCTTTCTGTGTGTTCTGTCTTGCTTCTGCCTCTCTCCCTTCCTGCCTCATCCTCTCTGCACATCTCTGTAAACTTCCATGTCTCCGTATCCCTCCCCACCCCCCACACCCCTTCAAGCCTGGGACCATTGAGTTTGGGGAGCACACCCTCTTCCTGGCGGCAGGTGGTCAGATAACCTGACACCCCCGGGGATTAGCTGCTCTGCCCCTCACTCCCCGAGCCACCCCGAGGGATTTGATGCCGCTGACTCTTCACTCCACCTTGATTAAATTTCCTCGCCCTCACCTGTGAAGTCCCCCCGCTCGCTGATAGGGCTGATTCCTGTGTTCCACTCTGCATGTCCCCAGCCCCCTCCGGGGTCACGCAACGGGCACATGCATGAGAACAAGGGCAAACAGACACCCACTCGGGTCCCGCCGGAGTGGCACAGCCCACCCTCCACCCACACTCCCCCAACACATGCACGGTGCCTGATTTCCATCCCCCAACTGGGAAATTTGGGGTCACCCATCTACGGTCCAGATTAAAATCTTATAAAAACGCTATTGCGGGGATTACATAGATGTTTCCATTTTCTCCTGCTTGTTTGGAGGAGACACAAACAGGTTTGAAACTCATGGTTCCCACCCCCACCCCATGCCCGGGTTTTTTTTTTTTTTTTAACTTTTTATTTTTGAAATAATTATAGACTCAACAGGAAATCACAAAAATAGTCCTTCATGCAGCTTCCTCCAATAGTAACATCTGACACAACTATAAGACAGTGTCAAAACCAGGAAATTGATGTGGGGACAATATTGTGAACCCAATTATAGGTCTTCATTTCCAGATTTTTACTTTAAGCTCTCCCTCTCGTGCACCCACCCAAGTACACAATTCTGGAGTCACAGACACACCCAGTCCTTGTGTGCACACACACACCTGCATCCAAGCACTCACACACGAATACCAGCAGAGTGAAGCAACTCTGCAAATGGTGCACACACACACAGTCACACCCACGACTGCACACGTGCACACAGCTGGTCACAGGAGGGCACTCAGACACACGCGTGGCTCATCACCTGTTCACATGCAGCCGTGAACACGTCTGTATTCCGTGGTATCCAGGCACGCATGCATGTTCATGTCTGTGCAGACTCAAGAACCTACAGCCACGTACCCCTGCACAGGACTGGTCACATGGAGTCACACCCGTGTTTGACACACCACGTTCACTCATAGAGACGGGCATGCAAGCATTCGCAAGCATTTTCAACAGTTGCACCTTCCAACGTGTTTCTCCTTCTCCCCACCCCTTCTATAACGAGAGAGGACAATGCACACGCACGCACGTGCAAATGCACACGTGCACTCTGCCTCGTTCATACAGTCACCTGTGCTGGAAAAATCCACACAGCAAATTATTATTAATGTTACCAGCCCCCCTTCCCCTCCCCAAGTCATGCTGGTCACCATGGTTTCAGGAGGACGTTGTCTGCGTTTGCCGGTTTCTCTCTCTCTCTCTCTCTCTCTCTCTCTCTCTCTCTGGGTGTCTGAAGAAAACATTCACTGGCTGGGTTTTAAGTTTTTTCTGGCATTGGATTTAATAAGCATTCAAAGCTCTGGAAGGGGAGAGAAACGAGGTTGTATGTGCCAAGGGGCTGCCATTGTAAACTTTGAGATACCTCCCAGGACATGTCCTTATTCCTGTGTTGAAGGAGGGATGCGGTGGGGGAGAGGGGAGCTCCGGGGCTGTCAGACCCCAAAGCAGGTGAGCTGGCCATGAGGACACCCTGCCCCCAGCCTGGCCTGTCCCCCTGCAGATACTTTAATATCCAGTGCTCTTGCCCCGGCCCAGCCTCTCCCCCACTTCCCATCTGACCTCACAACCCCTCTTGTCACTCCCCAGCACTAGCAAGTGCTTTGAGGCATCCAAAACCAAACTCAAGCTCCATCCCCTATAAGCCTGGCCTCATCTAGCGCCCCCAACCCAAACCCCACCTCCACACTACCAGCTCAGTGCCAGCCGTCATTTCTGCTCTCAGAATCAGAACCTTTCTAGTGACATTTCCAGGACCAGGACCTCCCTCACTCATGGTGCTGCACACTGGCCTGGCTGCAGTTCCTAGACTGGACCATGTTCTTTCTAACCTCAGGGCCTTTGCACATGCTCTGCCCGCTTCCAGGAACACTCTTTCCTCTCTACTGCCCTTCGTTGTACCAGCTCATCCTTCAGTCTCAGCTCAAACATCACCTCCTCAGGGTCACCTATTACATGCTTGCTCATGTCACTGTATACTTTTCTTCACTGCCTTGTGTTTGAATGCTTTCTTGCACACTCACTCCTCTTCTAGATTATAAACTCCACTTGGGCAGAGATTTTTGTCTGTCTTGCTTGTTACTCTTCTAGAACACTGCCTGGGACACAGAAGGTGTTCAATAAATATTTGCTGAATGAATGAATAATGAGGAAACTTTTGAACCCATAGGTCCTGCCACCAATAGAAAACTGAAAATGTCAGACAAGCCCAGGGCTTTGATGTCCTTAGAACTGAAAAGCATTACTGTCTCACTTATTTTAGAGGGAATTTTATGGGCAGGAAGAGTGAGCTCATATTTTGTGGAAATAAAATTCACGAATATGGGTTTGTGTCCACATAGAGAAAGGCCTGGCAGGATGTGCTCCAAACTGTCAACGGTGTGGCCACTGAGCAGTGAGACTGATTAAAACTTTACTTTTCTCTTCATGTCCTTCTTTAAAATTTTACAAAATCTGCATTTTCAAAATGATAATGCAATTATCAACTGTCTTGCAGTTGTGGGTAGTAGATAAGTTTTAATTTAAAAAGTACTCTTAGATGAGCACATTCGTTGATATGGCCATTCTGCCTCCAACAACTTTTCTTAAGGAAATAAATGTGACTATGTGCAAAGATTTAGCCCCAAAGACCTCTGTCACAAAGTTGCTTTAGGCTTAAACTGTGAACAGCCTAAGTGTCAAACACTGAGGCACTTGCTACTTAAACTATGGGGCAGCCATATAATGTAGGACAGAACTTCATGATCCAAAAAGATGTTTTTCATCTATTAAGTGAAATAATGCACTGGATGATTCCTTTCTTTGTAAATAAAAGAATGTGAACACAGATACACTGGGAAGAATTGGGGGGAAGATAATTAAAAACTGTTAACAGTGATTCCCTCTGCATGGGGTGGCCGTGGGTGATTTTCATTTTCTTTGTTTTTCTCTAATTTTTAACTACAGGAAATAGGCACTTGTGTAATAATAGATGATAACAAAAAAAAATCTTTTTAAAAATATGGAAAGACTAGAGTGGAAATGACTGCATATGAAGCTATTGCTTGAGGATGAGCCTGTGGGTGGAGACACAGCTCTGACCCTTTTCCAATAGTATAGGTGTAAATCAGGGTTTCTCCACCTTGGCAGAATTGACATTTTGGATGGAATGCTTCTTTGTCAAGGGAGGAGGTTGTTGTGTGCCTTATAGGACTTTGAACAGCATCCCTATCCTCTACCCCAAGATACCAATAGCACCTTCCCTTCCCCTCAGTTGTGACAATAAAAAAAAAAATGTCTCCAGATATTGTCAGAGTGTCCTTTGGGGAGCAAAGTCCCCCTGGTTGAAAACCACTGGTGCAGACACATTGTCACAACCCCACACAACCACCCTCCCACACAGACTTTCTCTGCTTCTCGTACCCCTGAGCTAGCTGTCACAGGTGAGCTGGGAAACCGAAAAGGACATGAGTAACAGGGATTATCGGGCTCAGCCATCATCTGCGAGGTCCCGTTTCCAAGGCCCCTCACCTGCCTGGGGCCTCGCAGCAGCTGCCCTGAGTTGAAACCTGAGTCCCTGTTCTCACGGCTGGCAAAGGACTGAAGGCACCACTGGTGAGCCAAGAGCTTGGCCTGATTTTGAGAAGCAGAAGCAAGGGGGGAGTTTTGACACAGCTTGGGTCTTCTTACACTTTTGGGACCAGAGACCTGAGGCTCAAAGCTGCATTGGATGGTGACCTTAGACTCCCTGGCATCTATCAACTATTGGTGACATTGACATGGAAGTGTGCTCTCCGAATGGTGGACGGCTTGAATCACTTGTCATGCCTTAAAATCACATTTGGCAATGTCTGGAGACATTTTTTGGTTGTCATAAGTTGAAGGAGGCTCGTGGCATATGGTGAGTGGAGATCCAGGGATGTCACTGAACATCCTCCGATGCACAGAACTGTCCATGCCCAAATGTTGATAGGGCTGAGGTTAGAACTAGATTCACAAAACAGTAATCATGAGTTCACTTTATGTTTTGTGCACTTAGTATATATCATTCTCACCGTGGGTTATCCCATTGAATTCTCACAATTTCCCTAAGGGATAAAGGCTATAAGATGAGGAAACTGAGACCCAGAGGGGGAAATCTCTAATGCAAGATAATACCGTGAGCAAATGGTGGAGCTGAGATGTACAGATAGATAGATAATGGTGACCGAGGCTGGTCTGTGAGCCACAAATCATCATTATATGTCTCCTGTAGGCTGTCTTTATTATATAACTGGGAAGGCAGGAGAGGAATCCCCTGTCTTATCCATTGCTGTAACCATAGCCCTTGGCACACAGTAGGTGCTCAATAAACGCTTATTGAATGGATGAAAAATTGGAGAGTCTTAGGATAGTAATTATAAGGAAGCAATCAGATGAACCCAAATCCTAAGCCCACCTCCAAATCAACTGGCCTGTTCTCTTTGAATGTCACCAGAAAGTCAGAACTGTCCAGATGAGGATGATGAAAACACCCCGTGTCCTGATCAG